>OZ022234.1:11068825-11371325 GCA_963978835.1 Tenthredo scrophulariae
TTTGAACCAGAACTGTGGGCAGACATTTGTCGTAAAACGTCGTTTGATTCATCTCTCTAGATTCTCGTAATTACGAACAAGCTGTCGGATCTATTAGCAGCATTAGTCGTTAATAATATATCAGCTTATAGTACTCACTGTCCGCCCCTTCTATTCAAGTAGCTTTCTCACCTATGATTAGCAAAGTTGCAACATATGAGAGAGCCGCACATGGAACGTTGAAAATCGTTTGCACTATCGATAAAACGAGGATGGTTAAAAAGCGAAAGGGAAAAATTAATTTCCATCATATTTACATGGGGCTTATTTGAACTGAGGGAAATGTTTCACGAATAAAAAATAAACATGCTCGAGCAATGAGGCTTGTGCAAAAAACATCATGAATATGAGAAAAAGTTGTCATTTGATGTTTGGTACGTATTTTGTAAAATTCGATCTCGATATACACATATTATTTACCGATTTTGTTTTTTTTGTCCTGGAAAGTATAATTACGCCGAGTTCAGGTTGGAGAATGAAGAAAAAAGAAAAAAAAAATTCATTTCGTTGATTAATGAAAAACCAGCAAACCATCACGTCGCTAAAATCTGTTTGGGTTATGGGTTTTAATTTTCATAAAACGTCTGTCTCGATGGAGATAATGAAACATATTCAATCTTCTGTCATTCACATCTGGGACGGTTTTGGTGGAATATTTTACCTATTCCATTACCTACCAGAGTTTGACGATATTTCAAAAATCGATAAATGTATAGCTCTGTTGAATATGACGAGGAGATAAAGCTGTCCGTTCGACATACCCATGTATTTATAGAGGTACGTATTTGCCATTACCAAACTATACGGATTAACGCTACAATATACGAACCACCTCCCAACGCGTTACGTGACTCTTATAACATGTTCGTATACCAGTATAACCCACGTATATACAATTAAACGTGTGGCGGTACTGCGTATATGTACTATCATACACATTCGCTATTTCCTGGATAAATACACCGGATTTACCCGTGCGAGCGAACCACGCTCCTAATTCGTAATCACGGTGCAACACCGAGCTCCCTTGCCTCTCTGAACCCCGTGTCATCCTCGAGAGTAAACTTTGCTTATGTAACTGTACGTGTCACCAGACTCATCTTCGACCCACGTATACCGGATCTACGAATGTTTCTCTGACAAATTTGTCTTCCTTGTGCAAACAAATGATGGATTATTACATTAGCAGTAGGCATAATCGTGATCCGAGCTGTGAATTTAGCCGGGATACTTAATCTGATATTTTGCATTCTTCTCACGTCGTTTAGTCAAAGTCTCGAAATCATCCTATAGAGTATAGAGTATAGGTCGAACGTAACTGTGCGAAATGATTTTCCTTGAATCTGTTATTCTGAACTCTACGAACTCTTGAACCAGTCTCGTGGTTGTTTCCTTATATCCAATCTAGGGGAAACTTGAACACATTTTACGTCACAAAGTTACAGTCCTTGAAAGTGTTGAGCAGATGAGGTACGCCCAACTTGATGCAATATTGATGTTGACTAAGAACTGCACAACACTTCGCTTCCCTTCGCTGTTGCTGAATATACGGTATAATATTTCGCCTGAAATATATATCCAAAAATAGTTTAAGCGTACTATGAATTGCGGTGGTAAATCATGGGAGATTTACCATAGTGAAATTCGTGTTGTTTATGTCATCTGAGAATGTGTAGATAATTAGTGCTCGTGGATCTGCATATCGTGACACAAGCCCAAGCTCAGTCTTTGATATTTATTACCTTGCATTCCATCTAGTCTCTACTTCCCGGCATTCTCTTATTCTGAAATTTTCAAAGGAATACGACTTTGTCACAGTCTATAAACGACGGGTATAACACAGCTTGAAAAGGGACTGAAGAAGGTATATACATATAACAAAAGAGACGAGGAACCCAGGGAATCAGCGATCATATTGGATAATACGGTACCTTTCGCAGCTATCATTCCTTCTAGCTACGTTATTTGCGGAAAGGAGCTGAGAAAAGTGGAGTATTATGTAGGTTACCTGGGGATTCAAGGTATATAGAGCACCGCTTCCTCCTCGTAGCTTTGCGTATGTGTGTTATCATATATCCGTGAGAAAGCGTATGTGTATTAGGTCAGTGAGTTACAGCCATAATCGTACCCGCGTAAGGTTCAACAAACGAAGAGGCCACGGAGGATTCCGATGTCTGAACCAGACCACCGCAGAGTGAACCAAATACCTCGTTACACCTATTGCCTTGTTAGCCGAATGGATGGATTTCCTATTGTTCTTGGGCCTTCCTCGAGTTAGTATCTATATGAGGCTTCGCAACCCTCAGGGTTTCTTCTTACCGCCTAGACGTGCCGGATATATTCATGAAAGTACATAAGTCTTACGATTTATTGTTCCATCCCTTTCCCTGATTTTAGATTAAAATTATGAAAAGTCCATTCCACACTAGAACTCTTCTCATCAGAGTTACATCGCATATTTTTGGCCAGCCAATGATCGTCTCGTTAGTTTTAACAGAGTTTAATCAACAGGGCGAGAGTGAGAGAGGATTATACACATCCTTTTAACCTTAATTAAAACTGATAGCTGAACAACTGGAACAATCAATTTAACACGGTGGAAAAATAACTTGTACAACTTTTCGACGCAGATGAAATCGATTTTATCCCCTGCGGTTTAGCACAAGCTTTCATCTTTATCCCGTGCATACAGGCATAGTTATTTCAGAATGACTTTTCATGTTCCATTAGCTATTTCAATTTCGAAAGTTTTTATTTCGTTGACCATTCAATTTGACAAATTGAAAAAACTTTCGCGATATGTCCTCCGCTCATGCAGGAGGCAGACTCGTACCGATCTATTTATCTACACTTTGGGTCTTCCTCCTTTGATCCTCTTAGAATTCTCCCCGACCTTCAGCTTAATTAACTAAGCTTCTTATTGCCGCATACTGTGCCCCTTAGAGACCCAGGGATGCGCCACAGCTCTTGTGAATAATGCACCACTAAACTACGAAGATTTATCGCCGCGATGTCACACCTGGTTCTAAAAACTAAGGAAAACTAGGCGAGCAAAGATTTCTATTATAAATGAGGTCGTTTTCATTTTATTGTTTTTGTCAAAATTTTCGTATACCAAATACCGTATCCGGATTTTATCATAAACGGTTTCCAAATTTTTAGAAATTTCTTCAAGTTGAGAAAATTATGTAACCTATCTACGAAATATATTTCTAAGTCCACACGTCCAGTAAAAATATTCGATTTTGGGGGTGAAATCCTTCTTTCAAATCCCTACTCGTCTGGAATCTTTTCGCCAACGTTACAACGAGCAAGCCGCTTAAAGAAAACTTCAAAAGCCACAAAGCTCAGCAGAGGAGCCACTTTGGGATCACTTTCTCGGTCCTTATTCGTTATAATCTTTCGACAAGTCACGGATATTCCAGGATGTCCATATAAGGGCATTGGGATATGTTGAATAGAAAGACTGTCTGATTCCAAATCTCCCCTAGCCGTATTAAAGTTTGAAAATACTGCACGATTTATGCGATTGTGATGATTAATCGTGCGATAAAACACCATCATGCCCAGTAAAGTGAATGAGAGAATGAAAACTTTAGTATTCAAATAAAATCGACCAACTATTCACGCGATGGATTTGGAATAAATATATATTTTTCATTTTTTTTTTTTTCGTTACAAATCGTGAAATAATTTCCTGCTTTTGATAAAGACAGAAATTCAATACATATTATCTATGATAAATAATAGTTCTTAGTGTTGAGATATAATTTTTTTTTCCTTTCGAATTTTAGGATAAAATTATAATCTCGGTACTGAAAAGCAATTTCATTATGTATATCCTATACGCCATGATTAAAGTGGAATTTGGTAATATCAGTGATTTTTCTTCTTTCTTTTTTATCGTTTAAATTCTACATTAGCCTCGTACCCGCGAATATCTGAAATTAATGCTATACCGAGATTTTCGAATATTCAATTTTCATTACGTATTCCGGAATAATTCATCTGCCTCATGGAGGGCCGAGAACAGCGCGTTGGTGAACTTGAAACTTTTTAAATTAATTTTTCAAATTAAAAATGAATCCTTCACTTCATATTGATCACATTTTTTCTCTATTCCCAACCGGCCATTATCGGTAACCACCAGTTCTCCGGATGACGCCGCGAAAAACTTCCTCTATATGTTGCCGTTTTTATTCTTGCTTTTTCTTTTTAGTTTTTTAGTTTTTTTTTTTTTTATTGTTTTTTTTTTTTTTTTTCACTCTGCAGAATGTTCTTTTTTACTATACGACAGACCAGGCCGCGGGGGAGGAGACGCGATCACTGCCAGCTGCGCTACGATTTATATCCGTATACGAAACGTTCCGTCCCTTAATTGAAAAAACACGACGCCACTCTGCCGTAATAAGAAGCGATATAAAAGCGCACCTAGAAACCAAACGAGAATTTTATTTTTCACTATTTTAAAACCCTATCAACAATATTTGTCACTATAAATATCATCATCCGATTAATTATATTCAGATTGAAAATTCATCTATGATACGATCGATCTCAAATTATTCAATTTACCTAATTATCACTTCCGAAAGCATTTTATAACGCATACCATAAACAGGTCTTCCAATATTATCGCGCAATTAGTCATCAGAATAAAAATTGATCGTTGAGAGATTGGCGCCATAATTCTAGGCAATTTAATCGCCCCGTCATCGGCATGACCAGGGTTCGATTTAATCGTAGACGGTATTAACAGTGACGGTAAACTTTGGTAATTAAAGGTACTCTCGCCGTGGCTTGTGACGTGCCAATGATATCGAGTCCTGAAACATATATATCGAAGTCCGTCGTCGCCCGATAGTAAAGTGACCCAATTCCCCGTCATAAAACTTCACCTAATCCCAATGTGCCGCGAACGGATACCGGTATAAATGAGAGGCTTTTTTATTCCATTTCTTACTCTCCAGTCGTTCTTACAAACACACATGTTGGTGAGCTGACAAAATCGCTGGCTCATCCCGCGCGTGCTTTGCAGCCCAAACCGAACTCACATCACGTACTTGCTACTGATATTGCAAATATATCTTCGCAGACATACGATATTGCGATTCTGGTTATTCTAGACATGCTGCAGTGGAATTAGAACGTCGAATCCGTTTTTTCGAATCTAAAATTTTAACGACGGAAACCATCCCTTGGCGTGAATTAAAGTGGAGTAAAATTTGATACCCTTGAAGTAACGTCAGGAACATTCACCCTCGTTACACCCTGTGATTTCGATTCGTCACGTTTTGCTATAGGAATAGTCGAGTGGGTCTGATCGTTGGAAAAAATAAACAATAAGATGAATTGTTTTAGGGTGTTTTGATCCCCGATATTGAGAGGGGTGAGCTCGGTGAAAGAATAACGAATTTTTTCGGTAGAACCTGACCAGTCCAAAGTCGTGAATATTGGCGTCGGGAATTCAATTTATGCCGCGCAAAAGTTATAGGTGAATTATTTGCCGGAATAAAATATATTTCATGCTCCTTTGGTAGAACTTTTCCGCGAGTTTAACTCCACTGGGACCATCGGATTTCACGCTGCCATACATACGCCTCTGTATCAGAAACTAGCGCGTCTACTTACCTGGATAATGGATATACCTTCCCTCTATGAACAGACGGAACGAATCTTTGATTGAGGCTCGTTCGACAAGAAAATTGACCAATCCTTCGCGACGTACTATTTGATAAAGTTGTATGATAATCTAATACACGGTTCGATCATCAGAATTTAAAGGAATATTGATCGAACCGGAAAATCATACCCTGGACTGTGTCTCTCTCTCTATTTTATTAATCTATAGGGAAATGAATTCCTGATTTCTGTAGCGAGCGTTCATTTATGAACTACGCCTTTGAGTGAACCGTTACCATAGATGGTGTGCATAGAGAAATCAATGTACTCCATATGCGAATGAAATCAGATGAAAATTATAATGGATATTTATCTAGAGCCTAAAAGTATTGTTGAATGATATGATTGAAGTCGCGTATTTAGGAACAAATGGCACAATGCGATTTCTCGTTCACTAGCATTCTCTTTTCGCGTGTGCGATTCGGCCAACTATAGTAGCTGGCTCTGGCTCTTACTCTGGCTCATTTTTTCCGTGCTCTAGTAATGGATATACCAGGCTACAGGAAGAACCGTAGAGAAGGAGAGGTTCACATCCTCAGTAACAACATCGGGCAGCTAGGTACAACGGCACAATGGCAACGGAATTTGTCCTGTTTTTTGTACGCTGCAGGCGCGGTTCAATTACAACCATAATTAGTTCAGCGAGTTCCGGTGGGACCGTACAAATTCTGTGCAAAAACCATTCTTGGCAACAGAACTGTGGACAACTTACATGCCGTCAGTCCAGCGAACACCACAGTATCCAGCTTCCAATTACCGTAGAATTTTGCGGACGTACACGCGCGTAGACTACTGACAAGAATCTCATGAATTCTGCGGGCGTAATAGTTACGGAAGGAATCACAGAGAGAGAGAGAGAGAGAGAAAGAGAAGAAAATTAATGTACCTTTCGGTTGGTGAAAATTCAATTTATAAAATACGCTTTCTCTCTACATACGGTGAGGATGTTACAGTGGCAACGTTCTGTATAATTGTAACTTTTAGTTATCCTCGATTATTTACTGTATCTACATTTTTCGAATGGGATATTCGGTCATTCCGGACTAGTGAAAAGGGAAAAAAGTTCCCGAAGTACGGCATACTTCACCAGAGTGACTTTTATTCATTGAAATAATTCTCCACGTGGTACTGAAGTGCTTGAATCTATAGGAATAAGTGCTAGAGTTTCGACCGTCATATTTCCTCACGTATAAAAAGAAGAAGAAAAAAAAAAGGAAAGGGGAAAATATATACATATCGATACCAGAAACCACTTGGTTGAAAAAACGGGGCGAGGGTGAATTCCCTTTATCGCGTACGAATAAATGCGGCGAAAAATAGATACGGCATCGTTTCAGCCCTCCTAGTCATATCTTTGATGGCAAAGTAAGTTTTCCTGCAACCGGATGGCACGTTTCATTTGATTATTACAGCTGCAGCTTACCGTTGGATCATCACAGCGCTAAGGTTCCAGGTTTCCTGGATCAATATTCTTCGTCCATAAGCTCTACTTTCGGATCTTTAATCCACGCGGAAGTACAGTTATTCGAGAATACCATGACGATGGGATTTTCACCAGACAAGAATACTGTTAAGAATTCAAACCCAGTGCCACATTTGGCCCATTGTCTGGTCCCCTACCACTACTTACTAGCTACATATACTTAGCCCCCCATCTGCCCCGATTAGATTAGTTCTTGTTTTAATCGATTGTTGGTCATTTGCTGGCGTTTGTTACCGTATTCGCGACGTTTGATAGTAATCCGTTAATTAATAAAAATTTAAACAATACAGCCTATATGTAGCTTATGTTATCTGTCACCCGAAAGTAAGGCTAACTGTAAATCGAGCGGGGGGATCGTCGTCTGGCCCATTCTAATAATTTTACTCTGCATAAAGTACAACAGAGTCATTAAAAGTAAGGGTAGAGCAATAATAAATGAAATTTTATCGAAAGTCGATGAAAAAAGTTGCCGGGGAAGTCAGCCCAGGGGAAATTTCTCAGGTACAATGAAACTATGAGAAACCAGTCCAGGGGAAATTCTCTGGGGCTAATCTCTACCATAGATTTGTTTTAATTTTTTCTGGATCATCGGTTGACTATCAAACGTTGAAAAAACACTATCAAACACCAGCAAACGACCAACAATCGATTAAAACAAGAATAAATCTAATCGGGGCAGATGAGGGGCTAAGTATATGTAGCTCTACTTACTGGATACTCTCACGGTCCAAAAACGCTCCGTAATTAACTCGTGACTTTCTTTCTGTTCCAGGTTAGTGATTGGCAGACTTCTATTATAGAATCTTGTTCTTTCAAGATTCAAGATGCAAGAACGATACAGCTTCTAGCTTTCATTCTACCCCTTTTAGTCATCGCCCTGGATGGCTTGCGGGTTTGTACCTTATACACATCTATATAGACGAGTCTCTAATGTCACGTGAAGATCGGGTAGTAAGGTGAGGTGCTACGGTAGAACGGTAGAACGGTTATAATAAATAAGAAATTTTCCGCGAATCACCCCTCTGTGAGCAATATTTTTACTTTTTTTCTTCTGGTAATGAACCGCGTGACACGAAAAAACCGCGTTATACGATGGTTCAGAGCGTTTCAGGAGCCGATGCTAGGTCTGGGTCTCCGGTGCTTCGGGCTCGTTGGGTTCCTGCTGCAGGATCGTATTACCTATTTCATTTCGTAGGCCGTTTCTTCGTGGCAGAAACTATACAGATCGATCCAGCCATAACAGGAACGTAAAATAATCTTTACGGTCGTTGAATTTCCATGTTTTTATTGTTTTTCGCGGCGGGATTGAGACGCCCGTCTCTTGTTCGCTTCGCGGGGGGTAAAATCGTTTCCGAGAGCTGCTCTCGCAGCCGCTGCTAACCCACGGTTAAACCAACCGAGCTAAAGGGTCTCTCCCCTCCCCTCTCCTCTCTTCTTCCATCTTTATTCTTCATCGATCTAGACGGTTCAGAGAATTTTATTGGCGTTACGCGGTCGAACCGAGAATCGAGAACCAAAATCCCACCGAAGACGACGATGTAGTTAAAATTCGTTGATTTCACACACAGCCAAAAATCTTCCAACCGTAATGAGCACCGTGCTGTTTATGTAACAACTTATCTGCCGAATTAAAACTTCCATCGATATACGCTCGAATAAGTACCCGATGTTTCTCGTTAGCCACGAGCTGTTGAACATCACATTTACTCACAAACGTACATCTGTATAGGCATGCGAATGCAAATCCCAATAATGTCAATGACCCTGAATGATCTTTTCATTTCAGGATCAATCTTGATCTCAAAAGTTTTGGTAGTAGGTACCAAGCCAAAAATAAGGATGGATTGATTGTCGCTGATCGCCGTAACATCTATTCAATTTTCAAAAATCATCTTCCACAAAGTTTCCATTCGTTTTGTCGATCAAACAACCCGTAACGTAACGCCCTGTGGCTTGTATAGCAGATATAAACCGCCTACGACAAGACCATTAAGTCAGGACTGGCAGGAATCAGCAACGTTCCATGTGCTGTTGGACAACAGCCTAGGAAGATCGCTATATACATGTACAACATGACTCTGAATAGCCGATATTCAATTAGCGTCGAGGTTATTAAGACTCTTGATGATTCATGGGCTCACGTAGGCGTCCGAGATGGGGCATCGCGGTGTAAAAATTAAATACGGTTATCCGTTTAATTGATTAATTAAATTTAATTTATAATAACTAATTAGCTGACGAGAAACCCTTCGTCTTACGATCCTAATATCTTTCCTGTATCGGTGTCGTGGGGTATTGGCATTTGCTTCCCGGTTTTTTGTTTTTCAATTTCTTATATATTACGAATACAGGAGATAACTTAGACCATTAAAAGGTAACCTACCGATCTGGTCGGTTAACACGATCGGTGCAAATTTGTGGCAAGTACTGCAAATGTTTGCATCCAGTTACTTGCTGCACCTCTGTCTCCTGCACCTTATAAGGGAACATCGCGGGTCCCAGCGAGGGGATTCAGTATTACTTTCCCGCCATAAATGCGAGGAAGCAAATCTCACACCACAAGCTTAACTCCGCAACCTCCTCTTACTCTGGGTCTTGTTTCGTTGTCGCTTCGCTTGTGATTTTAACGATTCTATGCATCTTGCTCTGAGAACGAGCGATTTTACGTTACACTCCATGTACACACCAGCGGGATAAAGTGCCACTGTGTAAGATAGAAACATGCTTACATAGGTAAGAGGTGCCTCTTATACTGTATGCCTATATTCAAGCCCCAGGTTTTACGTATATGGTATAGAACTAGGTATCAAAGAACTTGTACCTGTACGCCCGCTACAGCTCGAGACGCCCATCCACGCACAAGTGCGTCAATGTGCGTAATAACTAATACAGACTCGATGGCCTGATGCCTTTTGCCCTCGCCGCCTATATAATCACTGCGAAGATTGCTGCAGCTGTAAAATATTCTCTGTGCTACGTAATTAATTGTCAGGTTCATGGAGTAAAAATGAAGGAGAAGAAGAAGAAGAAGAAGAAGAAGAAGAAGAAGAAGAAGAAGAAGACGAGAAAAAAAGCACATAAAATTATAAAAAAATTACATCTAGTACCCGTAACCTGCTCGCCTGGTCCGAGTACCTGTAATTATGACGTGAGAGACAACGAACCATTTCCCATTACAGATTTTGACTTATGATGGTTTCTCTACACTACCGTGATAGTCCCTCGGTTAAGCTGATTAATCTGATACCTACCTAATTATTATTCAATAGATGAAGAGAAATTTCGATCCTAATTGCCATTATGCAATATGTGTCAGAGAGGTTTAATCAGCTTTATGGATCTGCGGCAGTGTCGTTGATCCTCGAAGAGAATTCTGACATGAAGTTTCTGTGTATGAAAAAGGAAGAAATCTGGTATCGGATATTTGTTGTTGCAAACTTCTAATACGTGCCGGATCGCTTTAACGAGTTGACCGCAACTTTCTCCGTATCGCGAAACCCGATCTTTTATTTATTTTTACCTTGTCCTCTTCTTTTTTATGCTTTTTTATTACTGGGGAAAACAATAATTAGGATTGATGGTCTAAGTAGAGAAATCGCTAGACTACTTCCCTTCAAAACAAAAGCTCTTCGACACAAACTTCCCGATATTTCTTTCCAACTATTTTCATCTTGCCACGTGCTGGTGCAGATTTCAGAGAAAAAATCAAATTCACCTCGTTCTATTCTTTAAACATCGGAAAAATGGATTTCATCATTATCATCTCGAAATACCCGAACCTTGAGACAACCCTCAATGGATAATTGGTTTACTTTTTTTTTCTAAGCGATTGATACCATTTGAAGATAGAAAGGTTGATTCAACAACCCCACGAATGTTCCCTCGGTTTAATAATCGTCTTCTTCTCTCGGTAAATGGCAACGAAATTTTCGAGGGGGCCCAGGTCACAATCCCACACTGACACCCCCGACCAGTGATAATTTTCCCCAATTTAAGACAAGGGAGACAAGTGGGAGCCCGACCACCCCGACTGATGAAAGAGGTGCGATAACTGACGGGATCCAGTCAGTCACCGGGCTACTTGGGAACCTGGAAGACGAGCATCGTCTACGTCGCGACGTCTGCGCCGCTTCTAATTAAACCGGAGGTGACTCATTACTGTCGGCGAGGTGGTGGCATCGGGCGAGGTAAAGGATAGAGCCTGGGGATGGAAGAAGGAGGAAAAGGTGCAAGACAAGAGGAGAGAAGTCTTCCTTCCTCATCTGTCCCACGTATAGCGAATCACACACATACTGAAACCAAACCATGGGGAAAAGACTGAGATGATGGTGCTGGTGAATGGTAGGTAAATGTCTGTGGAACTTGGTGTTCACACTCTCGAATTTCGGCTACATTTGTACGTTAGTCCTAGGGCTTTACCCTATGCACGATATTTGCGCCCTGTGATATTTGCGCGCTTGTGTACTACCTCGGTATAGGAAGAGGCGGTGTGCTTGGTAGCGAGTGGAGCGAACAGACCTGGGAATAACCAACTTGGATGGAAAACGCTCACATGGTTGAACGGAGCGGAGTGAAGCGAAGGCGAGCCTTGCCTCTGAATTACTTCGCGCTAATCCCTCGCAATGTAATATAGCCGCAGTAGCAGCGCTACCGTACCAAGTTTATTCATAACCCTGTAACCGGGATATATTCGCCTTCCTTACGATCCCGACTGGGTGAAGGTATATACCTTGCTGGATGGTTGGCTGCCGGTACTCCCTACCTCCGGTGAGCACCTTGAGCCAGGGTTCTATCTGACACCCAAACCGCCCGTCTATCTACACCCCCATCCGCAAACGTTGACGACGACGGACCTAAGACCTACAAATTACATCCTGGAATATTACTTCCGCCACCTTATTATCTCACCAAACTCGACCAATTTTACTCTGTAGATACCCGGGTACACGATGAAAACACTTTGGCCTTCCAATTTTCGACTTGTCTAGTTTCGAAGAATATTCAATATCAAATATATTCGACCGGATTTAAGTCAGGAAGAATAAAGAGTCTGCAAATTTTGATCAAGGGATGATTTTATTAATGTATAGCTTGTGAATTTTTACTTTTTTCTTGTTTTTTCTTTTTCTTTTTAATTCTTCACAGTGTGTATAGTCGCGCTGTTGGTTCTTGAAATATTCCAGTTGGTTAACCCATCTCTGAAGTGACTTTTTGAAGTGAAGAGAAGGGCTGCTATTTGGGGTAGGAAAATGTTATTCCACATTTTCGACGTAATATCTTTCCACTCAGAATCACTCCCCTCGCGATCGTACATGCGTGGGGTAACTTCGTGGGTTCAAGCAATTCTAAGGTATAAACGTTCGGCCCTAGGAATCAACCAAGGAATCCTGAGGCCTGCTACGTTTGATTAAACTGAATTATTTAAGTTCGTCGTACGACCCGCCATATCTACGAATGCCTGTAGCCAATATCCTCAATTTGTGTGAATATTTCACCCCGCAGTTGCCGATTCTCCTCGATTCAATTGAATTCTTAAGGTATAGGGTACCGCGTAACTCGACCCTGGCATTTGACCCTCCATTTGATTCGTTTCAAAGGTGGGTCACTTTTACACCGCGATATATAAAACGAACTTTATTTATTTCATAAATTTTATTTTCATTTTTTATTCATCTTAACTTGACCACTGAACCTGCCACGACGATTCTCGGATACCTACCTCCTCCATCCGTAAACTTATACAACTCCATCGTTGAAAAGTTTTCAGTAAACGCTGGTCGTATTCCGGGTCTTGAAATAAGCCGGAGAAGTTCAACTAAGGGAGATAATTATTAGGTTTTACGCGCTATCTGACAGATATCGAAGTTAGAAAGGTGGAAGCGGTTTCAAACTCGATAAGCTACGTCAATTCTTCCTTACATTTGTAGTAGTCAAAGTTCAATCCTCGTGATCCAGGCACAGCTGTTTAATTCGCCAAAACTTTACCATACCTCGTCATCTTCATCTTCTTCTGAACTTATATCTCGTGGCCTACTAATTCTGCTATCTTAAAGCTCTTTACTTCACCTTGACTCGGTTCTTATGTTAGAATACAGCAGCCGCTGTTATTCCCTGAAATTTTCGTCTAATAACATCATTTTCGTGATACCCTCAGCCTCGTGATTTTCTTGCACGAGTTTCTACCCCACATATACCCACACCAGGTCCACATATTTACCCGCAAGTACATGTATAAGGTTTACTCAGCAACCGAAGACCCGTTAAGTCACGTTATATGCTTCAATTAATCGACCATTCTTGTTAATACGATATTACCCCACAGATTTCGCGAAGTTTCCACGGTAGAGTCTCCAGGCAATATTAGGTATCTCGAACCAGATAGCAATATTATCAGCCTTTGCTTCCTTTTCCTCCGTCTCACCCCGAAGAGAACAATGAGATATTAAGAAACCAGGAAACGTTCCAAACCGTCGAGATCCGTAGTAAAAGATTATATCTTTGGTGGCTAAGACGACCGTGATGACGTATTGATCACAGCTAGTAGCTGATGGATCTGCAACTACGGAAAACCCGTTTCATCCGTCTCATCTCAATGTAAAAACAGAGATAGATTTGTTTTAAATTTTCTGGTGCGTGACTAGCTGCAAGCTGATGATACTGCAGAGGATGTAACCGATCCTAATCACATCGTTCAAAAAAATTCTCCAAGTATGTAAATTTCAGTTCTGCAGTTATAGATATCCAGATCTGTTTTATTGTTTTTGAAATAGTCAAAGCGACTAAGTCCTAAGACAAAGATATATTATAACACAAGTTTAGGTAAGTGTGCAGCTGAGAAATAGGCGGTGTTTTATCCCACGGTAGATTACGGCAAATTTCATCTTTCCATCCATCATGCGTAGGTGTATGTACCTTATACGTTGTTAGATCGATGCAGAGATTGTCATAGTCATTTTGTACCTGTTACGTGACTCGCAATCATCAGGTAGCTCTACCTTGGTCGCTAAACTTTAATAAAGAATTTTTACTCCGTAGCCCCATTAGACGCCAGATGACCTTTCACCTTTTTCCATGTAAAAATTGTTCTTATTGTTCGTGGACACAAGTGCGGACAAAATGAGTTATAAATTAATGGAATAAAACATCACACAATGTTTTATTCATATAATCTAGAGGCTTAGGCTCATTTCATATATATCTGGGTTATATTTGCGTTTATAACGACTGTTAGTGCATGTTGACGTATACTTCTTCCTTTATTGTCGACCTCATAACGTTGATTCATTTAATTTTAAAACTCGCGTGCACTAGCACGGTTCGCGTGCGAAATCAAGATCGAATGATTATCCTACCGGCAGTAATATCTTCTGGGGTTCGAATAATTCCTGTTGTGTTCTTCTCAAAGAGAATTATGATATTGTACCATGAAAGAAAGCGAGAGCTTTTTCCACCTTCCGCTTTCCACTCGTCAACCCCGAATCACCAAGGACGCAGATTTTTATTAAAGAGCCATTTTCGGGAAACAGAAACCATTTTCTGGAAGAAATCTCGGAACGGTTGACCCGTAAAAGAATACAATCCCGCACCACTACCCATTCTGGAATAATTCAACCGGAATCCCAATCTTGAAGAAACTATCAATTTCCATAATCTCAATACTCAAAAAAATTATCCAACTATCTCTAAGCATTCACACTCGTTGCACTTCGGAAATCAGTGCGACAAGACGTTAGAAATGTGTAATTTGACATTGATTGATATTTCTCCATCTCCAATCGTCGATCACGGTTGGTGTTTCAGAATTTCAACGAAATGTATCTAGTATGGGATATCATCTCTCTGCCTTCGGAAAATCATCCTATTCGAGAAAAAATTCGTTGCCATTTATAACGAAATATGAGTGAGGAGATGTAAGGGTTGGTCTGGTTTGTTTGTTCACGTTTGTCCGTTTCATGCTTCGCTTTTCACACCTTATAGGTAACGTTCTAGTCTCCCCAGGTGTGAAAATTGTTTAATCATGTAGTTCGAAGTTTCATCGAAGCGCCGTGGACCCAATCAGTCGCAATATGACGGGTCTCAGGCAATAGCTGCAATAATATTTCCAAGTTCACTCCGAGATGGCGATAAGCTTTTCTCATTTCTGCAGCGTGTTTAATCGCGTGAAAAAGGAGTCGAGACAGACATTGCACAATCTGTTACTCTGATTCGTTCAATTTTCATCAATTTTAGAAATATCTCGGGCGAGACTTAGTCTGCGATGAAAAATATGAGAAACTGATTTCATTATTCACACTTTTTGTCCCAAATAAACGACGGACATAATATAATGCTGAACTTTCCTTGAAAGAATCAGAAGGAGTCTTTTCTTTCTTATATTTCCCATTCCACACATCGCTTGTCACCTCGTTGTAGTTCGTAGTTCAATCTGAATTCGACAATGTTCTGGAGCAGCTGGTTAGCCGGAAATATGTGTAGCTAGATCATAGAGTGAATTACTTCAAAGGATATTGCGTAATATTTTTGCATAAAATCTTATGCCTTATTTCATTCTCAAGTTAATTTTGTCGCAATTTTTTTTTTTTTACAATTTCACATGCTTCCTCTCGCTTTTCAGAACACAGGAAATTTATTAATATTATACATTGCGAGCGGGATATTTGGATCCGATCAATGTCGCCTTTGCGGTTTGAGCACGTCTACCAAAGTCATTAATAATGATCTAATAAATTGAAATTAATGGTGTGGTGCTGGAAGCCCAGATATATGTATATTTCTTCGTCATATCACTACTCAAATATATTCGATTAAATGACATTTTGACAGGCTCGAACTGTTTCGTTTGATTTCGCCTACTTCCCATACACATATTTCATAGAGGTGCTCAACGGCTATATACCGTTATATAAATATAGTTACCATTTGTTTCAATCTTTACACACAAGTATGCCAAGCATCCGCATCGCTCCTACGTTCGACAGTGATCAAAAAGCGCGTATATAGCAACGAAAATTTGACGTATCTCGATTGATTACAAGCTGGAGAAATTTTTCTCTTCACTTTTATTCTCAGCGAGTCGCTAAGCGGAAGAAGAGGGACTGAAAATTTCAATTTTCAAAATAACTGCCCCTGAATCAAGATCGATAAAACCATGGGTCTCGGTGTGAAAAAAAAGGAAAAAAATTGACGTGCATAAAGACGGATCGGTGTATCATATCCGTACTTATTGTCAGTATTTCGCACGGTAGAAAGCTTTATGGTTTTCTGTGCCTCTGCGAAGGACCTGTCAACGGAAATAGTGTGAGATAATGTTCTTTGTTAAAGACAGTATGAATACCTACTGTCTTCCGTCACTTATTAAGTATATACACACTGTGCTCTGGAAACATAAGTTACAATGGTGCATTTATGAGTCCACCGTTTTTATATACCTCCGTTAAGGCTCATCGTACACCGAGAAAAATTTTCGAGAAATAAGCTGGTCCTGCAATGGCCTCCTTTCATTCATTCTATCTTTTCACATTTCCACGTGATAGAGCCTTATGCACATTTCGTGAAGCAAAGATGCAGCTAGAAACATCCGACACACATTTCGCGATTGATTTTTCCTATTTTTCTACTGCCACCACTCTGAATCTCAGAGTTAGAAGATTTCAAGAATTAACTGTCAATTTTTTTCTAAATTGATTGAAGTTATTGAATTTTTGATTAATTCTAGCCCATTTTTTCTTTCGTTTTTTTTTCTTTTTTTCTTTTTCTACGGGACGTTTTACTCATCTTTGAGACTCGCGAAAGCGTCGTAATAAAATTCTAGCTAACTAACGAGAAGGCTTCCCGAGCATCTGTAAAATCTCATTCCATTTTATGACTCAATTTCATTTTTGTTTTTTCATCTCTCAAAAAATACGCGTATCAGCTCGAGCTTCTTCGAGGTCTAGTTATGTAACAGATTTAGGGGTATATATACCCGAATACGTATACGAGGTAGTTTCGAGTCTGCAGAATTGGTGCTATACCGAAAGAGCAAAGTTCGAGATAAAAATGTATACGAATAAGACGAAGAAACAAAAAAAAAACGAAAAAGAAAAAAAAAAATAGTAGAAACAAAAAAAAAACCAGCTCAGGAAGCAGGTGCTCACTGAAGTAGGTCTTAGTCTTACTGTTAATAATTCAGAGAACATAAATCTCGTCTTAATCTCGAAAAACAAAAAGTACTCATAATCTGCGGAAGTCATTTATAAATTACTTCTGCACACTTTAATATGACATTATTTTTTTCAATGGTTTCTGCCTTGAAGGACGAAAATATGTATTTGACATTATATTTGTGCGAAAATTATTGCAATATAAATTGTTATTTTTATTTTTTTTTTTTCAACCCGAGTTAAAATCGTTTCGCGAGATTTGACGTGTTCATTGAATTTTTGAAGATTTTTTTTGCAATTTCCCGGCTTGGATATACCTACTTTCCTGGATATCTGTGGTGGAATTATCGCCCGCTTCTGCATCCATAATCGCGAATTACTTCGCCTAACTGTTCCAGTGGCAAAGCTATAGAATTACCCGTGTGTACCGTTCGCCGTTTGTTGATTACCCGTCAGCCAATAAACTAGAGAATTTTTATTGTACATCGTGAAATATCAGCCAACTAACTGGTTAATAATCCGCCATGTGCGAACTCGCATCACGATTATACGTTCCTAGTCTCGTCCGTTCCGATTTATGTGCGCGAATAATTACTTAGAACACAAATTCCCTGTGACCGCTAAACTCCCGATATAATCCTCATCAATTCACGAATCGTACTATCGCCGCATCAGATTTGCCAATATTCTTTATAGCCGGGTTCTACTCTATCGATTGGTTACAAATTATATATATCTGCTATCGGGAAATATAGCTGAAACATTTTCCGCCTGTCGGATTTCTCGATTCTCCAATTCCGCAGCTTGACTCAAACTCGAAATTAGTACGAAGCAGATGTTTCACGGTCTGATGTGTCTTAAAGCCAATTACTTGGTAAGGCCAAGTTTTGACATTTACGACAGAAATATATACCCACCCACCGCTCACATATGCAGCTATGCAAAACCTAGGACTGCACTAAACACAAACAGCGAAGTTCTAAACAACCTCAGTTCTATATGCTCGCAGAAAACAGCTTGCGAACATTTCCAGCGCGAAATATTACTTCTTTTGACACATGTGACTTGAATATTGCGAAATGAGAAAACCAGCATATGTTTTATATTTCACAATTTGCCTTTTATTGCGAAACACCTATCATATCTCGAAGTAACTTGGGTATATGAAAACAGGAGGAGCCATAATCCGAGCTGTTGCAAACTTGTAATCAGTTTTGTGCTTATAATAATCGTCGGGATTCGTAAATTAATTAAATTAGTCGTATAGTTGAAAAGAAAAATTTCATCAAAGTTTTCTAATTCTTTTGTAAAGTTTCGATGGATTTTTCTTCGTTTTACGGTATAACACCGCCACGGTATCCCGTCTCGTTCTTTCGTAAACAGAACAGTTAATTCATTCAGAAAAACACTTCCGGAAATGCCTTCCGCGTATTTGTACTTACTTATAGGTATACGGAAATGGAGCGAGTGAAATTTAGGTACAAAAATTACATGAAATAAATAATGCATCATTCTGAAGAATGCATAGCTCTTCAATCATTTAGTAATCTTTCAGTAATTGTATCAGCCATTAATGAATTCGATGTCACTTTGAAACCGTCTTCCGAGAGCATCTAGTGATTATTCTCAGAAAGTATAAGACGGTTTCCGTAACCATCTGAGTGTAGGAAATCTTCTTTTCACATAAGAGGGAAGTACGACGCGATTTCTAAGCCAAAAACGTCGCAAGCCGAGTCGGGGGGGGGGGGGGGGGGGGGGCAAGCTTTACAAAGCTTTTGAAACAGGCTAGAGTGAATAATTTACACTCCGTTTCCACCACCCACGCCTCGGCGTGTCTGTTTACTTATTATATCGTTTAACCGTAGTAAACAACGCGTCTTCCTAAGACGTACAACAAAGGAACCGGAAGTGCGTGTGGCTTTTAAAGAGGACGAAAGGGCGGGCACCCCGAAAGTTCATTCAAACTTCGTGAACAAAGTGTCCCACAAAAGCTTCCCAAGGCTCGATACTCTCCCCGTATTCTCGCCCTGCTAGTTACCTGAGGGTAACCTTGCATGTCGCCATGTCCAAATGAGAAGAAACCCCTACTCTCATGTCCGCCTTCCTCTCATCAGAGTTTCTTGTTTGTATCGGTGTGCGGTTTCTGGGTGGGCATTCTCCTTGCCCCACGCAAAAGCTCCGCTGGTTCCCTCGAAAGCAATTGCCACGGAGTACTCAAACTTCCTGGCACACGCGT
The DNA here is from genome assembly GCA_963978835.1 of Tenthredo scrophulariae. NCBI lineage: Eukaryota > Metazoa > Arthropoda > Insecta > Hymenoptera > Tenthredinidae > Tenthredo > Tenthredo scrophulariae. The sequence goes on from OZ022234.1 coordinate 11,088,408, forward strand.
AATTACGATCTTAGCTGGGTCTGAGGCGGCAAGAGTATCCCGGAGTGAACCCACCGGATAATGGGTCCCCATTCCCTGCACCTACCCCTCATCCTTAACACAACCTGCCCACATGCTATACAGTGATTAAAGTCAAAGGACGACTCCGTTCACCATGGCTTACTTCCATCTGGTACCTCCACAAGGTGCAATATGTAACCGCGTATGCCATGGGTATGGGTGGTTCATGACGTCTCCAAATTAAGCGAACTTTTTACCCTCCCTCAATTTTCGGAGCACCCGCTCGTATAATCTTTGGTCCAGATGTGAGGAAAAAAAAAAAAAAATCTAGGCAGATGATAGGCAGGAAGTTGTTGACCTATACTCGGTCATCTAGTACCGTCTCGGTGGCGTGGCCATAGTCGACAGTGGGTCAGGAAATCAGGTCGGTTTGTAGTATGAGAGATGAAGGAAGGGGAAGATACCGTTTCTTCGTCTACCACGTCTGCTTTGGGCCGGCGGCGAGACGAAGACATATATAATAGAACCCCAGGACTTAACCGCCATCAACAATTCCATGCAGACGTTTTCTTTTCCACCATTTCTTTCATATAGTACCAAATTTTCACCCTGGACCAAGTGTCCAAGGCGGTGTACCGTCTTGCATTCACCATCACATCGTCTCGATAGCCTTGTTTATACTAAGTTTCCTCGAATCGAAATCCAAAAACCTTTTCACTCTGCTTCGGTGGAACTTCAATTTCGTATGTGCTTTCTGCAGCGACAAAAACGATTACGATGAAAGGTATAAATTCTCGTTATTTTTTATCCCATAAAATATTGAGTACAGAGACAAATGCGATATTAGTTATGGTCGTTGATTCGATACCCTGGATCCACTGATCCTTTTATAATAAAATCATACGAAGCGTGATGGTCGTTTGAGGAAACCATTAAATATTGGAAATGAAATGTATCGTATTTCTGGTGTAATATAGATTATAGGTGACAATTGCAGGTATTAGAACGTGCTTGGGAGTGACTTCCTGGAGGTTGTTGGTTTCGAGGAAAAGATCGGTTATCGATGTGGCTTACCAATAACAGATATTGTTACCATTTATCGTTACCGCTGCCTGGTGGCCATTAGGTGAGCCTTTTACGTTTCCTTATCGCGTGACTACCGGCGAACACATCGTGGCAGTCATTGCGGGTAGGTTCGAGTTCATAAAAACACACTGGCCACAACCGCGCTGTGGTGCCATAACATTTTATGAAAAGGGTCGAAAAAGGTGTTCCTTAAACAGCACCTTGCCAAACTGCAGCGGAAATCGCGTATATATACCTCCACTCTCTACTCTCTCTCCGTCTCTTTCTCTTTCTTATCCTTTCCCACTCTCGTTTTTCGTCTCTTTTATCCCATACCCCGTGTATCCCCCGGGCGTTTTTATCATCCCTTGTCTTTAGGCAAATGTGGGCCGCGCGGGGACACGTATCTCTGAATTATTACAAGGCCGTTGGTTTCGCTTAGGAATACCTCCGAGCCGGTAAATGGCGTCGTTTTTTCAACTTGAAATCGCTCGGTTCTTCTTGCCGCTTGCGCATCGGTTCCTAGCGGTGGTGAATTGTTTTATTCAAATTATACCGCGGATGGATGATATAATGAATCGCAATATTCAACAATTTGGTGAATTCCGGTATCTAAACGATTCCTCGTTACCCATAATAAAATTGTACATATCATCGTTGATCCATTTCGCGAATGCGAAATAATATTTTATGAGCAAGAAGCGAGAAATTTCATTTCCCTCTGCGTAAAATTTTTTGCACTCATGTCTCAATCATTGGATGTTAACATTCGACTTTGACAAGGAGCAGTCGTGAGCCTGTAGACAGCTAAAACGAATTGGAATCACGTTTTCTCCCTTTTTATATAAACGAGAAAACCGCTTTTCCGAGGCTTGCAATGATTGGCTCAATCATACGACGGCACGTGGCGTTATTACCTCAAACCCACATGGCTCAGAATTTTTAGCTCCCGATATATTTGAACTCAATAATCAGCGATTTTCTCCATCTACATTTCGGTGCTGTTTGAAAGCCGACCCTTTCGCTGTTTACAATTTATCATTCTGAGAATTTTCAAAAGAGGATATTGCAGCTAAGGGACCAGTCGATCTCAGAGTGTCCTAAAATTTGTCGATCTTCATTTAATATTACGAGAATCGCCACTTATTTTCCCCGATCCCATTTTCTCTCAATGATCCGTGATCGGCCGTTTCTAAAACGATGTGCTACTAGTATTAAGGCCACATCGCCCATACGGCGACTAATCGATTGCTTTACAAGCGCGGTGGTACGATGAGGCCGTAACCGACGTGCCTTATACAGCAGAATTGATTAAGGATCTCCAATATTTCTGTTTATTTTATCAATCCCCGTCTGCAGCTCGAGTACGTATACGTATAGAGAAGCGTATTGAGAAACTTACGACCATTAACCTCAATTATCAGAATTTCATGGTTATCCCGGCGTCCCATCTCTATAAAGCAATAAAAAACATCAGCGTGATTTAATCAGGCTTGAAGAGGTCGATAAAAGTTATCAAATCTACACTTTATGGTCTTAGAACAAAATTAAAAATAACAGCTGACGAATCCAAGGCGTCTTTCTTTTATATGCCCGGTTCGTTACGGATTCGATAAAATGTTATACGTGAATCAAATTAAGGTACCGTTTCGATTGTTCTGCACATTATTCTGAAATAATTTACTACACACGTGACGCATTATAGCAATACACGAATGATCATTCTTCGTCGTAATAATCGAGTTAAAAAGTTGGCAGCCTTTCGACACCGGAGCGACGCGACGCCGCCACGGGTTTATTGTCAGTTTGAAGCTCTGCTGCTTTAAAATTTAATAAAAATTTTGCTGGCTATTGAGTTGAATGGTACGCCAGACGGAAAGTTACGAGTGTATATGAAGTCCTGTTCACGAACCACCTCTATAATATATTATGTGCAATATTCCGCCTCAAACACTACCTCTACTTTCTATATTTCCTCGAAAATTAGCCTTTATACTTCATAGTTTACCACGCGTACCGCGCCTTTAATATTTCAGGTAATTAGGTACTGTTATGCCTCGTAAGAGCTTCAATTTTTCATTGCCTTGTGGATACGAAAACGGTGCGGTACCGGGTACTGTATGCGGTGCTTCTTTTTTTTTTTTTTTTTGAATAAGAATTCTCCTCGAATTCATCCTACGCCGAGAATGTAAAGGAAAAATGAAATGTGACAGGATTATCGCAGTGCATGATGGAGTCAACTGTAGGTATCTATGCTATTCGGAAATGGTGTGAAACCGTTGGAACAGAAAAAATAATAATGAAATGATCTGCTGCCAGTTAATACTTTTAATCAAATTTAATCAAATTGTGAAAATTCCGAAAGTAGAGAACAGCGTTATACGTATTCGGAGAACACGCACTCTGGTGCATACAATGCCTGAAAGATTTCAATCTCTCTATGAACTGGCTTGAATAATTTGCCCCAGTTGTATATGATGAATGGATCAAGTGAGGTGGGGATATAAGGAGAAATAATGATTAGATCGTAATCTCATCCCCGTCTTAATGGTTAACACTACTAACGGTACCGACGTCGTGAACTCTTTGCCAGGTCGCCACCTCATCTTGTAAACCAGGTTCAGTCCTCCTGACACTTGTCGGAATAGATTGCACGAGTCTGCATCACCCTATAGTTTCGATCGTTAACTAAATCAAAAACCGGTTGCAGATTTTTTTCTTTCATAATTGGCCAAAGTTTAGTGAAAAAACAATATGTGTCTACGGTAAAGGAGGAAATATAATCTCCTCTTCTCAGTCCTTCCTGTTGAATGGTCCATTGTGTGCCTCCGTTCACATCTTACTCCGTTACTTCCAAGTTCGAAAATGCACTTTTCTACATGTGACCTGAAAAGTGTTCGAGTTATACGTCTTCTGAACCGGAAATTTGATCGCTAGAGAAGAAGAAGAAAAAGAAGAAGAAGAAGAAAGAGAGGAAGAAGAAGAAGGAGGCTGTTATTTGCGGTAAAACTAACTGAATTATGTTCAGACAATTTTCGATTGAACTCGAACACCCAGAGGAGAGTGGTCTGATAATTTTGGGTGCCCTAAATCAAGGCAATCCTTTCGGTAACCCCATTAGTAACAGCCGCGTAAATGATCCAAAGGTATGAGGCTGAATTTGTCGCTTGATAATCGTCCGGTGTTCAACACTTTTATGACTCTAAATGAGAATTCCACGAGGATGTTAAGTCGCGAGGAGTATGGTATCCCCTCGATGGAGTTCGGGGTAGTCCAACCGACGTTACTTTTCATCAGGATCGGGTTAAGAGGTCCTTTGTCTGAGATAAATGAGCGTGGGTAAGGACCACAAAGGGTTGAGATGGTTTTGGTTCTGGTTTGGTTTGGGTTGGATTAGCCCTCCTCTATAACCAACGTCGTAAAGCTTATCCCGGCATTATCACTAATCATCTCTTACCCCTTCAGCTGGTATCGTCGTTGCTACTTGAATGATGCAGTTTCCATTACCATGTCTGAGAGCTGATCGATTTAATTAGCAAGAAACCTCATATCAGCTTCTTCGGATCCAATAATTTCGATCCATACTCTCAACTTGAGAATTTTCTTTTTTTTTTTTCATTTTCTCCTTTTCTTTTCACCCTAATTTATTTTCAACTTTACATCGTGAAGATTGCCACTCGTTCTGAAGCAATGCAATGCAATTTGTTCGACCGGGTGTCAGATGAAGATAGTCTGGCAACACACGGGGTAGGGGTCGTCTCGTGGCGAGAGACTGTCTACAGCCAACTGTGGCCAAGCCAGACCTCGCGGGTTCAATGGCCTCCCTTGGCCCACATAGTTCAACTCTCCGTGACCTGGGTGGGCTGATGACTTCTACGGTGGCGGCGTCTTTCAACCATATGCCATACAAACACTTGCTATAACTTCGGTTCTGTACATATACACATATTATATTGAATTCTTCATATTTGCCTCTCGTACTCTACGTATCCTTGACGGTGTTCCTTCATCAATTAGTACCGAATTAATACCTTTACAGGAATTGGTAATGTGCCCCACCTCCGCTCGCTCCGTTAGCTTTGAAGTCTTAGGTATTACTCGCCATTGCGGTTCTAGTTTGTAAACAGAAGCAGTTTATTCCTTGGATTAACAACCACCAATCAATTTGCAATAGGCTAATAACGCTTTGATAATTCTGATACCAACTTCTGGGTCGATGTTATTCAATGAATTTCTGACGAGTAATCAGCTTGGCATTACAGTTCGCCAATCCTCAATCGATTCATCGTGAATACCGACTTACAATTAGTTTGATTAACGTTTCATCTCCCACGTTAGATTTGGGCTAGTGGTTTTCATGCTAATTAAGCTGATTAAACTAGCCATAATTATTTTTCAAAATTATATTCAACGATTTTCTTATACATATATATATATATATAACTGAATCAATTTCATCATTTATTAAAGCGTGTTCATTTAAATTCATTCAAATAATTAATGAAAAGGTATTTCATTTTAAAAACATGACAACCCCTGTGTGTGGGTATTACATTGTTCATTTTCGACTCGTGACATGTCGCTTTAGTCTCTAGTTTTATCACGTTTAACTATAGCGATGAGCTTCTGCGGTGAAGTTTTGCTGCAGTTGATGTAGAATATAAATTTTCATCATAGAAGTGGTATTCTTCCACGCTTTTAAACTGCATATATGTATGTATACATGTGCATATACCGATCTCTTCCACGTTGCTTCGGTATGAGATAGACGATATAAAAACGGCTGCTGTCACAATGAATTCTACGTAACAAAAATTTCATGAACAATATTATATATTTCAAATTTACAAGAGAATCCGGTGTATACAAGAACATATAAAACGATGATGAAATTGAAAGTAATTTGATTTTTATAACCGCCTTATACACATACCTGTATGGACGCGCCCACGACCTGCTCACTTTATTGCGACTTTATAAACTTTTCTCTGGTTCAATACGAAGTAAAGTTACACAGTATATGTTTATATATATATATACAGGGAAGCATCATAGCTGCCAACAAATCTCGTTATCCTCTGAGATCTCTCATGTTTCGTAAAATAAGTCGCGACTGAACGATATTGAACGGATACCTTGTCCAGAAATCTTCTGAAATTTGTCATCGTGATCAATGCAATTATTTTTATGGATACCAGAGTAGTTATAGAAAAAAAGTGATCGAAAATTCTGTTCATTCTCTCGCAGGCAATGGACGATGACATATTTTACCTCTTGCGATTTCACCTGACTAGGAAGGAAACTATTATAGAAAATAAAGAACGACTGTCAACGTGTATGTATGCGCTAACCACGACCTCCTGATGACATGGCAAAAGCTTGCACTTTCCTTAATTTCAAGAGAAAGTCTTAAGTCATGATCTTACTCTGCGGCCTTTCCCTGCGATGAGGAAAATAATATATTTGCCGTAAAACCGGAACCTCGGGACGACGATGGGTTAGTCGACCGATTTTACGGCAGTCGGCACTTTCGTTGCACGTCGTTTTACCAGCTACCTGTTTACTTGCCTGCCTACGCTCCAGGACGTGTAACGTAAAAACGAACGTCTTCTTGGAAGAGTTTCCTGCAGTTCACAGCTCGAGTTTGTACGTTCGTAACTCAACAGTGAGTCAGACTCAACAGCCATGACCTAGTGACCCAAAATCGACCCTTCCGCTTTCAACACGTTAAACTACCCGGGCACGTAGGTACATCTTGAAATTATAATAGTTGCCAAAGTCCGAAAGCCCCTATCATCATTATTCAAATGAATTGCATCCGTCTCATTCATCAATCCAGTCCTTTTCAGAGTCAAGGTAATCACGCATATTTTTTTTTTCAAAAATTATTCGGGTGCTCGGCACAGAAAACTGAATCTATCAACCATGTAACGTTGCGTTTGCGCGAAGCTGTATCCATGTCCTAATCAAAACTGAACAGGATTTCGATTTATCAGAGCCTTTGAACTCTCAGAATAAAATTTCTTGGGAATGTTGTGGGATCTTCGGAAGTGGAAAGGAATTTGGAAGGGATCGAAAAGCGTGTAGTCTTAACTTTCCGTGATCAGCTATCGAAATTACTATCCAGCACTTTTGATATTGAAGAAAACTCAAACTGTTTAAAGTCTGTTCGATGAAAATATCACCACGATATTTTTCCCTCCGCAAATGGACGAATTTCCGGCTTCTTTTTCGTTCGACGCAATAACTTCGGTTTTTATAAGTGTGACGGGTGTATTTTTGTGCCAGAAAGTTTCCATCTTTAATAGGTAGGCTGATATATACGAACGTTAATATCGAGGGCAAGTAATGGTTACCACAAGTCACGGCGAAGTCTAAAAATGACAGGGCGATCAAGCCGAAATTTAGTGAATAGAAAGGCAAAAAACAGTGCCGGATTTCTTTACACTGTAGCTCATCGACTCAATCGTACACCATAAATCAATTTCACTTTGCGTCAGTTTGAAAGACAGCGCGAGGCACTAGAAGACTGCCCGATCGATTCACGCAAGAATAGCTTCCGATATTAATAAGACAGCTTACAGCCTCGTTCCTCAATCCAGCTAATCGATTTATCCTTGTTCTCTCATTCAATATGTTTCACGTTGCGTCCATAAATTGTTGATAGCAACGATGATCGGTGAACAAGAATCCCCTGTGAGCTGCTAATTTGACAGGCAGCCTTGATATTAAAAAAGGACCAGGAACATGGGTCAAGGTTTCTCGAACGCTAAACTTTCAGATGCGAATTCCACATCAAATGGACAAATAGCAGGATTCGACATGACGTTCCAAAAATAAGTACTTCACACCTCCAGCGCGCCTTCCGTTGATTTTGTGTTAATCTACACGCCACGAAAGGAACATCATTCAATGACATATATTCGCTGAGCCATAAGCCTGCCATTTGTTTTCTCTAATGAACTGTGCTCAGTATTAATTGGCGACACGTACAGACTGCAGCCTGACACTTTATTGTCTTGGACAGATATAGGGCAGGCATTGCACCGGTGCAGAACGACTGGTATCAGAATCAAGGGAATATATGGAGCTGAGGAATACCGATACTGCGACGTCACGTAGAAACGTTTAATAAGACCGTTCCTCAAATGCCATTGTTGTGTATCCCTTAGGATTTTCACGAATCTGGATCGTGTGCAGCGGATCCCATGTGCAAATGTTTGTGTCACTGAAAAGGACTGCTCCTGTTCATCGTACAGGAACACCGTTGGCCAGACCTCGTCTAGGAGTTTTTGGTCCACCGCTTGCCTTGTTCGTTTCTCACTCTTTTATTTTTCTTTCTTTTTCTACGTCTCTATTTTTTTTTTTTTTTTTTCATTCTCTCATTCTCTCATTCTCTCTCTCTCTCTCTCTCTCTCCTCTATCATGATAAATATTTTTCGCGTTCTTGTACCCACTCGCTTCTCTCTTTCCACCTTTCCTGCCACCGGCTTAATACTCTGTATCGACGCTGGCCAGGTCAGGTTATTACTATCGCCGTGTTCTCTCGTCTAAATCCGAAAGCCCCAAGGACCAAGTAGGGGCCAATCCGCTTCTTCCTTTTTGCTACCAATATGCCCTAGCTCGATACCGAGGAGTTACCCAATACTGTATCGACCGCTATACCCTCCACGTCAAATCGTTGGTAACCGAATGGCGCGTATATACATCTACTTCTCGAGTTAGTTAGTATACCCTTAACGTAATTATACTTTCTCCCATTTATCACTGAGGAAAATGGCTCTTTGACAAATTGGTACTCACTCGTTTAGTTTACTCATTTAATTGTGGAGGAAACTCTGAGATAGAGAGGTCTTATTGTTTCACAAATTATATTTCATAATTGTGAAGACAATTAATTGGTCGGATAAAAAACTCATTGGAATTGAACACACATGGACTTCATTAGATGCTAAGAATGTCTTCGCATGTCGTCAAACGTCAATGCAGACGTCAAACAAGTTACACTTGCGTAATGAAATTTGGGTCAGCCCATCGTTAAGGATGTACAGGTACCTTATCCGAGCTTACCTTGCCTTAACTTGATCTTTTCTTACGTTGCCTTGGCATTCTATACTGCAAAATGCCATTGACTTTGCACATTGTCCGGATAATGTTTCGTTGAATATATTCTGTACCTTTCTTTTTCCTTTTTTTTTATCATCAAACCTTGGCTACTGAATATTCAGCTACTGCAACGTTATCTGAAAATCTATTGGCACAGATGCAGCGAACTCGTAAAGTTCATTTTCACCACTTCCATGGTACGTTTGACACTGACGTATGGTCACGTTCGATACCGCCTAGGCATTGCTCTTGCGTACCTTGATCACCAAGTGATAGAATGAATGAATGGCAATAAAATGAATAAACATTTGACCCATCCGACGTTTCCTATTCGACATCTGTGTTCCGATTTACTATATGTTGGGTTCGGTTATAATATGCTTTTCCCTCACTTGGTAGGTAAATTTTTTTCCTACATCGGGAGAAGCAGAATGATTCGAATTTGAATTTATTCTAGTCCCATGTCGACAGACGACTTATCCCCTATATCCTACGTATATACCTGGCTTTTCCTTTGTGGTTTAACGGAGCTTTTCTTTATTCTTAATAATTAATCGGGGACTGGGTGATCCACTTTGAGGCTGTCCGCCATCTCCCCTTATTTCTCACGAAGCGTAGACCTTTTTTCGTTCCGAGTTAAATGAAAATCTCCGGTGATGTGAGATTTATGGCGGTCGTATATACACTCTGACCTCTTATTCTCGGCAATTTAATGGCTATGGTATTAAGACGTATGGAAAATGATCTAGACACCTCAGAAAATTCTGAAATCGTTCCTCCTGAGCCACACTACTATCGAAAATCAATATTATAATAGAAAACCCTCCTCTTTCGTCAAACTCTTCAGAACCATCCACCCTAACAAACTTCAAACGATATTCATCTTCGTGGAGGATGTGTTTACAAGGTAGTTGAACCTTAATAACGGTAAGGCACCTCTTTATCGTCGACGAAAGTGAAAATTCTCGTACGGCCATTATGAGATGTAGGAAATACCTCCAAGGAGTAATTGTTCTTAATGCAAATTTATATACATACGGTACTTCGTAAGTCTGGATGTTTTTAATTACAATCAATGTGTCTCGGCGAGAAATTAGCTACGATGACAATTGAAACGTATTACATGTAGCTCAGCTTCGTAAAAGAAAAATATGTCGAATTATTTTCCATCGATTCTGATTCCCAATTTATTTTAATTGAACCATGGCTCTTATGTATAAGATAAGTAATCCCAGTTGAAAATTTTTTTAAGAAAACAATCAAAGCCAAGATTACGGAATAAATTGATAAATTTTCCACCGCCTGCGACCCCCATTCCCAAATTTCAGAACATTCGCTAAATATTATCGATGAGAAGCCGATTTGAAACAACCCTGAGCATCGCTTTTTCACAACCCCTTACAAAACGGGGCTCCGAGATTCGATTTTATGGTGAATATCATAAGCCTGATCAAAGTTTGAGATTAATTGGTGGCGTACATTAACAGATTTCTTGTTACGAAGAATTTCTAAACTTTGTTAATTCCTCACTGCGGTAGCGTAACGGAAATAATTGTATTAGGGGTGAAAAAATTTCAGCATCAAACACTCAGCTTTAGCCTACTTAGTGCAAAAATTTAAAATTTTATTTGCTACTTGTTTTTCTCACGAGGAATTACACCGCCCTCTACCATAATATGACGATTAATGAGATATTCTATATAGAAGAGAGAAAACGTCGGGGAACTATAGGCTCTATTCGCGAATCATCAACCATTCTCGCTTCCGTCCTATCATCTCGGCAACACGCTCGTAATATTTATGATTAAAAGTTAATTCCCCTTCTATATACGAGGAGCTCCGACCCCTCGACCAAGCCAGAGTCGTTTCGATCGTTATACTACAACTTGACGCGCCTTTGGCCGTAACGCTAACGATTAACGATTAACCGTGTTACGAAGCACACTGGCCATCAGGGGCGGACTACCTCCTGGGCAAAAGGTGCCAGTGGGATTTTATAACCTCGAGATGCTGAGGCCGCAGTTCCTGAACAATATTTTCTCAGTTTGACACATTTATACGAAAAACAAACTTTGGAAAAAAAGATTACTGGAAAATATTGAACACCTCGAGTTTTAACGGAGCGAAAATCTGTTATTCGACAGAATTCACAGCAGCATAGTAGGTAGTTCAGTTGAAGACAGCAAAAACCAAAAAAAAAAAACTAAAAATTTACCTTTTTTTATTACCGAACCAAGCCATAAAATTTATGAATGAATAAAAAAAAATGATTACATTTTTTTTCTTCGTCGCACGGTTTATACATTACTGCGTACATATACGTTAATTAAAGTGCTGTGCAGCGATCGCTGATTTACACCGATTTAACTTAACAAGGCTAAGAAAACTTTCTCTCGGTGATTATAAAGCTAGAAAAAAGAAAATAAAATGAAGGAAAAAAAAATTAATGAAAATAATCGACGCATGCTGATATACACCGTTAACTATATACTTACGATTAATCGTAAGTACTTTTCTCGGAGGTTTCGGCTCGAGTTTCGGTTACTCTGAGGGTAAACTCTCGAAGGCCGAAGAGGTCCGGCTCACCACGGAGCGATGACTTTGAGATGAAACTGTGCCAAGAGGTCGATGGACTTCTCTCTTTATCGACATCTCTGTCTTTCTCCTTCTTTCCTTCTCCTCTCAGGCCGAAGTACTCCCACTATTTCCACACCTACCACACTTAACTGTACGGAAGCATTAGCCGCGGGTATAACAGGGTGATTCCTTTTTCAACCAAAAATAAATTGACTTTTGAGTAGTCAATTGATTTCTGAATTCATTCTCTTCGTTAAATTCAATTTTCGATGTTAACGTGCTTATTCAACATTCACGCCTAGACCTTAGGCTGGTGACAAATGATAACGTTGGACGGATCAATCCGGATCAATCTCAAAGCCTTAGGATTATCGGGTTTATTAGGCCCGATGGTTTAATTCCATATCTATTTCAGCCAACGAACACCTTTCGAAGGAAAACAGAGGAAGGAGAGTGTGAAAGCTTCATTCGATATTAAAAACAGTGAATTTATAAAGTTATATTTTGAATAGAATAACAATGTGAGGAATTATTTTACAATTTTTGCCTTAAACATTTGGAGATGACGCACCCTGCGTACATCCTGGGTCTTTAGACACGCCAAAGCTTATTCCAGCCACTGTGGCCCGTACTAGTTGTAGCAGCGTGGCCTGGAAACACACTTTCCTTACTCCTTGCCCCAGGCTAATTGAGTTGCTGCGGTTCTCTTTTCGAAACAACTCAAACCCATCCGCCTAAGACTCGAGATAGACTCACAGTCTGCACGCAGTCGCAGGTAACAATGATAAGACATCAATCTGGCGACTTAAATCATTTCTCACTTTATTTCAAAGATAAGGGCATCAGTAAGTACTTCCTGAAATGTCATACTCACCCCTCAGTTTACGATATCGGATTTGGATCACCCCTGCATCATAAAATTGAAAATCACTCACAGCAACGAAAGTCGAAGTATTTTTAAGACTCGCGAAACAGGTGCAACTTGCGAGTGCCTACTGCCTTTCAGTTTGATTTCTGCATCGTAAATTCAATCTTCCAATTTCGCTTCGTATTTCCACGATTTTACACAACCAAGTAGCACAGGAGCAGCTGAAGTCGGAGATGTGACAGAAACTCGTAAAGCTACACCATTTGTCACTTTGGTGAAGCTCCTCTGATGAGAAGAATTAGATCCATCACATTTCTCTTTGACTCACTAGCTTTCATCTGTATTTTCATCTGACGTTTAATCTCAGAATAGGGTATTATTTTAACGAAGAAATATCACCTTATATTTGTTTCGGTGTAAGTAATATACACATTAATGATTTGTTATTTGATATTTAAGTCGTTAGCTACGATTAATCATCAACTTACATTCAGATGCATGGCAATAGTACCGGCTGGAAGAATTTGGTAGTAGAAAAAAAAAATTTCAAAATCATGGAATGGCAGTCTCGTTTTTTTTATTTATTTTTTATTTATTTCAAAATTATTGGCTTACACCGAAAGTGACTCCTGCCAATTTCGCCGAATTTACACTCACGGCTTTTGATAAATGATATTTTGGTACCTACTTCGTTCGGTTCACCATATACTTTTTCAATTTAATATGAAACAGAATGAACGCTCACGAATCAATAATCAATTTCCAAACAACAAAAACTGAACGGATTTATTCTACATATATGAATTTTGATTTTATTTATATGACGTGTGATAAAGCATTCGATATAATTATTCATTTATTTATGAAAAGTTATGAATTACACATTATTTTTTCTTCTTTTTTTCTTTTTTACAAATTTTATTTGTAACATGAGAAGCAGTATGGATGTTTGTTCATCATGTCAGCTTGTATATTGAAATAAATAGATTGCTATCGTTTTACTGATTTAATTATCATGAGTATTATTATGATAAAAATAAATATTTCATGAAATGCAAGCATCTGCAAACACTTGGAATTGTAAATGTTATATTTCCGATATTCCAATCAATGTAATCGTTACTTAAACATAAACATAAAATAAATTATATTGAAATTCATTTATGCATGAAATTTATATTGCACATTAAAAGTTTGAATAGTATTGATTATTCGGTTATACAAGCTGCTTTGCTCCATGATAACTTTGTTAAATATAGATATGTGTGTACATAATATACCTTATACTCTCGTACCTACAACTTCGTTGCTTGATACTGTAAAGTGTAAGCGTAACCTCATAGTTCTCTATTATGAAATTTTCAAACTATTCTGTACTGAACAAAAGATCGAAAAGCTTTTCTAATTTTCACGATTCTCGTGTAATTTACTTCAAAATTTCTATCGAAGTTTTTCTCAAGTCTGTATATTTCAGCCGCTACGTTATAATTTTCACCCTAGCTAGATGTAAATTATTAATTTTCGTTTGTCCTAAAACAAGACTTAAATTGAGTAACACGATCGTTTACAATCAATTATCCTTAGTTATCAATGTTACGTTCTTAGATCGTAAAATTGATGATTTATTAACGTAAAATAAATACGGGCTTCGAATTTCTGAGACAATAAATTCGTCCAGATCGATTATAAAATTGTTCGGTAACCTCGTCGATTATATTTATGTTTATTTAACCCGTAATCATAATTTTCTAATGACTTATCCGAATATAGAGAGCAACCAAACTCACCGTAATTATATTCTCGTTTATTTATTTGTTTGTCATAATTACACTAATACCCACTCGATGATAAGTTCAACCTTTACTTCATCATCGACGTTCGTCCTCACCTCAATGTCTTTACTTTAACAAAATTGAGCCTCTTGAGATTACTTTATGGACGAGTGCCTAGGTGCGTGTCTAATACCCTTTCGGGTAAAACCATAATGTCACGCAACGCGGTATATTTAATGTTTACGAAACACGAGGTTGTACGAAAATACTATCGTAAGTGGTTATATAGCTAACAGAACTTCGGAGATAGAAATTGAAATTGAAATCGAAATAGGATATTGGACGCCCCGTGACGGGCATAAAATTGACTAACCGCAGAAATCGGCCATCTAACAACACGCGATCCATTACCCCTTCATTCATTCAACCGGCCTTAATTTTGTCTATAATTTACCACGCGAAAATCTCCGTATACCTGCCTTCATAGTTCAACCAATTTTACCCAGCAAAAGAGACATCAAATTTCAACCCGGAATTCCCTTCGGTTAGAATAATACTCAGTTAAGAGAGAAAAAAGAAAAATATAAAGATGAAACGGTGGGAACAAAAAATAAGAAAATTAGGTAAACGTTGCACGAATTCCAGAAACTGATGCATTAATTTCTGATTAAGCCATCGGAATACAGGATTGTTTATCACTATGGAAGGTGGAAATGAGTACAGCCTTTATGCCATCCTCTGCTAAAGCATGTAGGAATTGATACGATGTAGTGAACCATGTGTGAGAGTATATCTGCACAAGTACGTGCTGCTGCCGTTACGTTAGATAGGTCCAAGTAGGTAGTACCTACTAGTATAAGATAGGCACATTGGTAAACCTGTCTGTCTAATGTACCAGGTGCGGATCGGCTTACAATGCAGCAGAAAGATAGGTATAAGCATCGACACGATACGGATGTGTACAAGCGAAGTTGGCTCTCGTCGTAAACGTGATTTATGAGATTTTTACATATTCCTACTTTATTTTTTCGCTTATTCCTTTTTTATCTTTTCTTCACTGCGTGAGTAGACCTACGCGATCCTGACTTCTGCACGTACAACGTATGGTATTCTTATGTGTAGCATGTGTACACCACCCACTGATCGATCTCTGGTGTGCAGCTAGGGCGAAACGTTATCCAATAAAACGCATCTCGAACTTCTCGCATTTGAAATACGCTGATCCTCCGCACTTATGGGTAAGATATACGTATATTTATATGAATTTTATATCAGTCGGTGCCTCGAGGTATAAGCATATAGGTGTAACATACCTACCTACCTTAAATATTTTCATAAATTCGTTATAGGACTCGCGATCGTTACTCGTATAACCATCGTCGACGATCTTGAATAGGATAATCAAAGTGAACATTATTTTTAGCTCGTGAAATTTTTTTCTCCAGTCACGTAAAGACGTATCGACAAGAAGAAGGAAAAAAATAAAATAAATAATCTTTTCCAGCTCCTCGTATCGAATTATAAAATTTCGTTGAGACCATCGGGTTGGATTGACTTGACTAAGACTTGTCTTCTTATGATCAACCTAATTTACATCTTGTAGTTTGATAAGGAATAAAGTTGCTTCAAAGAGTGATAAAACTCGAGGTACTAGAAGAGTGAGTTTGAACTCTGGTATTGGATAAGAACGAGAAGCTATGGAGAGATGAAAAAGTGTAAAAGAGAAGAAGGTAAGTAGAGACGAACTGAGGTAAGGCATCGCCCTCGACTCGCTATCATCTCTTACACGCTCCACCGTCTTATCGGTGGCAACAAATTAAAAAGTCTCAGCTGTTTTTATTGCTCGTATATCTCCCACGTGGCTCGTTCGTAAAACGTATACCTACCGTCTCCACACTGCTTCACCTCCACCTCCACCTCCGGCTCCATCCCCGTCCCCTTCATTCTCTTCCAGCCCCATTTTCACCCCTCCCGTATTTTCTTCCGGTGTCTTATTCATCTTTTCAGCCCTTGGTGCGTCACGCCGTGTTTTTCACTCCTTGTTGACTCTTCAAGTAGAGTACCTTCTGTATCAATGAGTAAGAAGATAGGGAAGAAAATTCACGAGCTGAATGCAACGTTTCGCGATAATTCGGAAAAGCGCACCCCATATTCAATCAGATCTGTATATTTCGAATCATTTTTTTTTTGCATACATGCTCTCTCACGATACTAACTAAACCTTATGTTTACTGCGGAAGGAAATATAACCGATTAAACGCGATAAATTTTGGAAATTTTTGAAATTTAAGCTCCATGTTCCCATTGCAGTAAACAAGGCTACCTTATATTGCATACAACTCCTTGATTATATGGAGTCAATACGGCGTTGATAATATCTTTGAAGTCTAAGTCAAACATCATTCATTACCCACATCGATCAATAGTCAAGTATGTTGCGTAGCTCTTATAACGAGGGATTCCGACATTATATGTATATGCCGACCCCCAGCGTGTATGGCAAAATTAAAATAGGCCATATGGACGTGTGATGAATGAAGCTCAATGGCATTATTCGACTCTTTTGTTCTAAAATGACAAATGAATCGAATTACGTAAACTTTATGGAACACGAATTATTATTATTATTATTATTTTACATTTTTTTCTGGCTTAATCGATAGAAACTTGATGCAGAAATAATATGGAATCGTTATTTTAGACATTTCTGATTAATTAACGCCGGTTATTTCGCAGCTCATCAGCAACTTTAATAACTGGGTTATAATAACTTCGGCTTCCACTCGTCTCGGATGAAGATTATTTAGCGAGCTGATCCTTGAGAGTTTAGCAGCCGGTACCATTGGCGTAATCAGCTAACGATATTCTCCATAAATATGGATGTGGGAATTTAAAAACTAAGAATATATATCTGCTCGCGATGAAAAAATGAAATGAAAAAGTTTAATGAAATTTGTAACGCGAATCCATAAAATTTATAGCGATGGAAATATTACGAGTATAGGTGTTTATTTTCGCGTGTTTTTGACCCCGTGACGAAAGGTGCTTTTATGTTATATACGAAAATTCGATTCGCCGAAAGATGTGTGCCAATTTATCATTTTATGCAAATTTAATCTTACCAAGATCCAAACTCCCCGAGGGCAACGAAGACCGAGAGTGCGCCAGGGTAGGCTATAAGTATTTCAGAAAATAAAACAATGCGCGGAAGAATTTCACAAGACATCCGGAACTGAGGCATCGTACGTATTTACATGTTTTTCCTCTTTATTCCTTTCCTCTGTGCATATACCTATTTCCTGATTACATATCTTACTCAGCTCTAATTCTGCCCGACTACCTGATTCCAATTTAGGGATTTAGAAATTTCCGCCAATGAGAGAACAAACCCTGGGGGGGCCAAATGCCCCAAATCACTTGAAGCAATTCTGATTAGCCTGGTCTCGTTTTTAGCTTATCTCATTTGCTCCGCAAGTACCGCTTACTTTACCTCTTGACGTGTCCGATCCAACTGTTGAGTCTTATTAAACCACCAGACCCGTAGCCCATAGCCTAGAGAGTCTAGACGTTCCATCTCTTCCTTTCTCTCAGTCTAGAAGTCTGGAGAACACGTTTGGATATTAAGATAAGGATTCGCGCGATGTTCAAACTATCGTTGATCGATCGACCTGGCTTATCTTCCAAAAATCGGCTATTGCATTTCTCATAAATCACTGATCGTCGAATTTTTATGGGAATCAGGTAAAAGTCAAAATTCTTTTCCCATGCGAGATTCGCTGATGTTTTGTCGCACAATTTCATCTGATATCATTTTGTTATCATCATATTATGTAAATCCAAGACTCATTGAGTCCTGTGACTTAGGCTTGTGTTGGTTACCCTATTGTTGTTATGCTGGTAATATTATCATCACTATAATAGCTGCTGTTATAATCATTATGAAGCAAACGCGGGTAGAGCTTTTACGCGAGTTTTAGTTCTCTGCTGTTAGTTAGAAGTACAGAACCGGATACCTGCAGCTAGTGTTTTATAGCTGCGAAATTCTCACTTCCGGTACAATATCCTGCGTAATTTGAAACCTTTTACTTCCCCGGAAATTGCGTGCCTTTATACGATGCGTGCAGATCCGTTCAAATTGACTGGTTAAGAAAAAAAATTATATTCTATAGACGGTAGGTAGTATAAGGTTCTAGACCACAGGGAATAGAACATTTGCGATTTTTATCCACTTTGTACTATGCAACTAACAAGAATTCACTTCGCCGTTCAGTCATCTTTAATTTTGAATTTTATAATCTAGTTCAGAAACAGAGCCAGAATTTATTCGAACTGAAAGAGGGTTGAAAAATCGAAGAATCGGATAAGACGGAATTAAATTAGGTTAAAAAGTCGGATAATCAAGAAGCGACATCTTCCACATCATGTGAGTATAAAAATAATATAAAATGGGACAGCTTATCGCTCGACATTTCTGTTTTTATTTTCTTTCTTACTTTCTTTCATAAAAATTTGAAAGTATCAGAGCCGAAAACACTGGAAAAGACATTTTTTCTTCACTCTGATCTTTCCGTGCTCCTTATAGTTCTCCCGCGAGAGAGAATCAAGTTTCAGAAACCAAAGTTACCCCCGGAGTTTGAAGAGCTGAACTGTTTCATCCGGGAAACATCAAGCTAAACTTCTAAGAAGGTATATAGGATACTATAAGTCCGTTCGCCGGAAACGCCCTCGACAACCTGATACCAAGTTACGCGAAAACCGTGTTTGAACGGAATCCCTGTTTCCGCACATGTCTCCAAAAACTGGCGTGTTACCAGTTTCGTTACAAAGATATTATTAAAAAACTGAAACAAGAGAGAAGAAGAAAAAAAAAAAAATGGAATCGAAATAGAGGCAAAGGGAAAAGACCTTCGTTACTCAACCCGGCTAAAGCTATACTATATGAAAAAATATAGGTAAATGGTAAAAAGGGGATCCATATTTGCACATATTTCGTAGAAATGTGGACCCAGCTCTCTTATTTAGGTATTTCTTTCCTTAGTTCCTTATGTTTCGTTGAATTTTTCGTCCCTTAACTGAGTTTAGCCCAGTCAGGCCGTCAGAAACAAAAGTCGTTCGGCATGACAAGGGGTTTGCATGGAAGTAATATCCAAGGGATTCTTGTATAAATAGGAACAAAAAATATATATTTCATGGCTATAACTGTTCCGAACCCGGTTCAGCGCGGGAATATGTTGCGATACTTGGAAGCGTTCGGAGCTAGTCGAGGCGAAAAATCCTTTTGGCATGAAGTCAAATTTTATCAACATTATTACACCCCACAGTTTTTTAATTTTTTCTTTTTTTTTTTTTTCTTTTCTCAGAATTTTCATGGCACGTCTTTGCAATCATGTTTTAATATCTTTCAACGATCCAAACTTTTTCCTCACTCTCCTTATGGTCCTTGTCCTTTACTTATTAAGAAGCAACAAACTTTCGACATTTTTTTCATCCCCGCACAACTTTTTCGGGAGGTATTTAGGTACTGCCTACAGCTCCTACTTCCTTCCTTGTTATCGATCATCTCAAAGATCGTTTAAATTCACTGATATATTCACGTGGCCCCAAATAAAAGTTCGTACTTTTCTCTCATTCATAATTCACTGATCGATACCAAATCACATCGGCAAAATGTTGAACATAGCGTTACTTGTATCTTGTATACCATTATTTCTCTTCTATCTCCAAGCTCATTGATCTCAAAGCACTAATAAAATCTTTCTCTTATTTCAGGTGAGTCCTGTTTATTGTTTTCTCACGAATCTCCACTCCAGTCGGTGAGTTACTTCCAAAGTTTGTAAACTTGTCTTGATTATAGTGGAGTGTCACGGTACATTAGCTACAACTAATCCAGTAGGATAAAGCCATGATCGGTCTACCGACTGGGAAATGATCTAAACATTTTCTCACGCCGTTCACGAGGCGTCCGAATCAATTAGCTTAATTGTTCACCTCATTAACTCACACCAAAGGAGTGGCGCCCATTTACATACCTCACGCGTATAGTAATATCAATACTTATCGATGCATGCATGAAATTTATACCTCAGCGGCATTCAGGGGTATAATCAACAAGCTCCTGATCGTGCTCTCGAAGAGTCCTTGATACCCGATCATTGTGACAATCAGGAGTCAAGGTTTCTTTCATAATTCTCACGCTAAGTGGCACAGACGTATAATAAGCATAGAAATGACATGATTTTTATGATTCTCATGGGATTTCTCACCATAATGTAGAAGCGTTGGTTTACCCATTGAGATCTTAGAACAGCATTTTCCTGAAATTTTCTTCGAGACAAAGTAATAAACGGATATAGGGGAAGCCACGAAGCAAGCGATTAACGAAAGCGGCATAAATTCATCGGGATAAAACCTGCGACCGAATCGTCTCCCCTTTTTGTAATAAAATGTATATCATCCACCGTAGTATCTTGAACATCAAACTCGTGACGGAGCGTCCAGTTTCGTGTAATAAATTTGTCTGTTTCGAGTGAAAACAAACACCGTGAGAGAGAGAGCGGGAGAGAGAGAGAGAGAGGTCAGGAAAAGAGGATTCGGATGATCCACCAAAAAGTTTTTTGACTTCTGTGATGGTCTGGAAAAATTTATTAAAACCTCACCCCCATCTGTGGGGTTTTATTTCTGGTTATAAAAACGCTTTGAAGATTGTATAAAAATGTTAGTTAATATATCTCTGCGTTCAAACTCAGGCGAGCTTAGTTTCCAATTAAAATTTCAAATGGCTTTCTAAAGTTGTCTAAATCGGAGAAGATTATCTAGGATGAAATTCACGTTAGGTAGGTAGGCAGAGTTAGCGGTACGGTATTAGTGGTAAACCCGAGTTGTGATAACGAGAGTAAAACTATACGACAACTGTGTTTCGATAATAATTACCTTTTCCTGCAACAGCATTTAACTCCGCTGTACGAAAGTTAACGGATCTGGATTCCTGACGGGAGTTTCTTAGTTTCTTTCACGTTTTTCTTAAACTATTTACTCTGCCTTTCGCTCTGCCACCTCTCCAACGCTACCAAGCTACTGATCGTAAGTTCAAAACTTCGTCTTGTTACTCACAGGTTACTTTATGTATATATCTGTACTACCTACCTGCCTATACTGAACATATAGCTAGTTTTGAATTTGAACTCTGTCATTAATTTACTTCAGGCATCAATACCCACCTGGCGATTCTCTCATGATACTGATTACGAGGCATAATTGTACATAAACTCACTAGGTTGTGTAGTGAGTTGAATAATCATTGGAAACAACCGATGTTAATTGAAGCCACGGTATGCTACTACAAACTTTGGTAGATCTATATGGTGCCTTAATGGCAACCAATTCCATACCAAACAGTCATTGATTACTCAATTCAATTAATTCAATCTCTAGTATACTGCAGATAACGACGCGCGTAGTTACAAATAAAATTTTCAATTTACCTATCACCTATGAGCGCATTTCATAATCTCTCATACGAACTTTCAATAAATTAATTTTCAAACCAAAAATTAGGCGTCTGATCATTTCTTTTTTTTTTTTTTTTCGATCTGTTGCACTCCTTGTATAAGCTGTATCACTATATATAGTCACGTGTAGATTGTGTGGAACCTTTCACCTAGCCATACCATCGCTTTCGCATTTGGCTTATGCAAATTTCTGATCGACAAAAGGGTGTTTGAACTCTGTTCTATTTTTGAGGTATAGGTAACCCCTCGGGGCAATACTTCGATATTTATTTTTTATTTTCTCCTGTATCAGATTCGATCTAAGAAAAAAATTAGATACGAGAGAGAGAGAGAGAGACGTGGAATTTTGCGACAAAATAATTAGGCGAGAATGAAAATCGAAAAAAAATTTGAATACCCAGCTAGCTTTTTCTTGTTCTTATCCATGTGAGAATTCGCCAGCATCTGATACTGGTTATACCTATACCTGTACGGGGTATAAAACCCTTAGCAAAAACCGTCCGTCATTTTGCTACCCATGCTGATTCACGTTCAATTAAAATTCTATCCGAGTACGTGGCACAAAATTCCCGCGCAATAAGCGAGTATTTATGAGTCAGATAACGGGCGCTATCGGACTCGGCGCATCGCGTGTCTCGGTCGTTCAGAACCGACTAAACCCAGCCAAATGCGAACAGAACCCTGGGCTGAACCTGGCGATGCTCGAAGGCCACTGGGTTTCACATTTTCGGAGACTGGTATCCATGTTATTTTCTCTCTTTGCTTTCCTCCTGTCCTACGCCATAAAATGGGGAAAAAATACCGCAAAAGTTAATGGCTATAGGTAAGCCCTAGGCATCATACAGGTCAAATGTCATAACTGTCGATTCCATCGGGTTAAAATCTCGCGTATTCTAAATTGAACGTTCATATCTGAATTGAAATAAAAGTAAGCGTTTTTCTTCGTATTTTACGAGGTCGTAACACAATGTCTCAGCATTTTCATTAAGCAATTCCGTAAAGTACAAGCTACTAAGAGTATATTAAAACAGGTCCGAGTAAAATAAAAGAGTGAAAGGAATCTTTTCATCCTTTCGTAGGCGTATCTTGTTTGTTTCCTCTAAAACGTCGCTTTTGAAAAAAAAAGAAAAGAAAAGAAAAAAACCTTCAGAGTTTTTCCTTCCATCCAACATTTTTCACTATTCATTCACATTGCATTGTTATATTCTCAGCTTGGGCAATGCTCTATTTTTATATCACTCTCTTAAAAGGTTAATCCGCGTGTAGGCGAGAGGTAGCTAAAGACAGAAGATAGAGATTAAAAGATATAAAACGAGAGCTAGTGCATACAGCGTACTGTAGTCATGGTTTAACTTGGGTACTCCGTATAATCTACGTACGTAACGTATACGTACTAGACTTGTTGAGACAGTGGGGTAACAATGTGCGGTGTGAAACGATTAATAGTTTATGGATTTAACCCATATTACATAGGCATGAGAACGCGCGCCATTAGCAAACATTTTCAAACCGTCACACGTTCTTGTTTCTAACCTTTATGAAGGAGCTCGACACTACAGGTAGAGAGATTAAACGCGAGAGATTTACCATTCGAATTTCAAAACGTCTTCGAAGTGTTCAGCAGTTTCATAAATATTAACCGTATATATTCTATCGGATAAAGGTGAACCGGAGGTAGGTTTAGCTAGCGACGCATTGTATTTGATTCTTTGGAGCTTATGTTAGACCGTAAAGCATAGAGCATTGCGTAACCCGAGTTTCCATACGAGCCTAACAAGTAGGCATTCAAGATTGAACGATGCCTGCACGACTGCTTTGAATATCGGTTCTAGAACAGCGTTCTATTCCTGTCTTTAGCTATCCAAACTGATGTCATTCCTACTAGGAGAGTTTCTACTATACTTCGATAACTTATATCGCCGAATAATTTCACTAGAAATCTGTTACTCCTTCAGTTTCATGGGTTCACCTCATGTGAACGAACGGTGTGGCTGCTGGTAGCTCGAGCCAGAATAATTGTCATTATTCATTATTCATCCTGATTTAAATTGTTAAGTGAGATGCGTTCGGGAACGGGGAACAACTGCGCCGTATAACTTCGAGGCTTTGGACAGTTGGTGGATACAGGACGCATCTGTCAGGCACACTTGCTTTGCATCGGGTATTATTCAGGTGGGCATTTCAACTAGTCATTGCTGCCCTTTGTCCGTGGCTCGGGTCGGTACCACTGCATTGGATCGGCTCGACTTTCTTACTTATTCTAATGTCATGCTGTGCATACGCTGCTCTTAGCTACAAGAAGGTCTCTTATTTTATCCACCCACGTCTTTGCGACGGTTATTTTTTATCCACAAAGTAGAATAGCTCAGTGTTATCCCAAAGATTAGAAAAGACCGGCAGTCTGGATATCGCTAATTTCGAACCATCGATCCCCACACATTCACCGCAAATCCAAGTTATCAAAATCTTGCGGATCACGCGATGCCATTCCTTGCACGTGGCACAAGCATTAAGCACCGAATCAGCTAAACGTGACCCACGATATCCCTTACCCTCTCTCTCCAATCGTAGGAACTGAGTTGTTCTCCACAGCTGCATGCAAACGTCACTTTTAAATCAGCAATCAAACTGTGAACTTCGTCGGTAACTTCGATCATCGAGGAACATCAAATTCTGACCAACATCACGTTCAACGAATTTGGTAACAACTGGTTACAGCGGTGGGATAGGGCTTTGAATTCGGACCATCAAAACATAGATTTCTTTCGAAATGGTTAAAATTCTGCACCGAAGCAAATGTCGCCTCGGTTAAACCCTCGTTTCAAGAATCAACTCACTAGCAGACACTTAGAGGCAGATAGAAATTCTCGTGGTTGCCTTTGACTCGTAGCCAGAGAACTTGGAGCTTTGCCCTGACCCTAGCGACCATTGCAACTCGTTAAAACTTGATGAAGCAAACAACTCTCTCGGCCTCATCTTGCACCGTCATACTGGACATTCGTGGAACCATAGAGGTTCTACGTATCTAGTAGCAAAGGTTTGGTCGGAATCCTTATATGTTTGCTTCTTCAACACTACTCGACTATTCCTTTGGACAGAATAGGTACCACCACGTGAATATCCCTAGAGGTTGGAAGATCCTTTTTTCCCTCAACGCTAGATAATATTTGCGATCTCACGTGACAATGTCATCATAGCTGGAGTAGAATAGTAGAAAATACGTTGGTATACTATTTAATTACCCTGCAGCTCGAGGAGATCGATCTAATGTAGAAGATGTGGTAGTGAGAGGATAAGTTTCACTAAACCTTTCAGACATAGCAATCTTTTTTCGCCAGACTCCACGTAATAGTGTTAGGATATCAAGATTAATCGAAGGCTCACGGTTCGGCTATATTGATTCGCCGACGTTGAATACGTACGATTCTTTCGCCGTTCATAGCTCGATTCCAGACTTTTGTCGCGACCTTTTTGAATTGGGAATACAGCTCATGAAAAAGACAAAGACGTCTCGCATAGCTGAATAATAATTATTCAACTATAAGCAATGCTTTGATATTGATTCATCATTTATTGCTTTTTTCTTTCAATTTCGCGGGAACATTCGTCAGTTATTTGCAACGACCCTCGCCACTTTTATGGCTGAAGTGAAATTCACGAATACAAATTACTGAACGCGGGTATCCGTCCTCGAGAATGCTTTAGAAACTAGTAGTACCTGATCCGTGGGGCATATTGCTGCCTGCAGTAGAAGTAGTTGAATACTAATTATCTGATCTTGTGGCTAGAGTATATTGCCATTCCCCGTACTGGATTGGATTGGGAAGCAATATCTAGATCGTTATCAAGCTTACCTGTACTCAGTAATCTGGCATGGAGATCTGCGTCGCCAGAGTCGCATTTACGCCGTGCAGACTAGACAGAATTCAATGTTGCTTTCAAGTATTCATGTACCGTCTCTGAACTCACAGGTTAGTCGTGGGAGGGAAATATATCGTTTGTGTTTCATTAATTCTTCTTATTATCGTCTCTATCGCTCCGTCCCATCTCCTATCGCTTTACCTCGCTTGCATACGAAGATTCCCTTTCTTTACGTTACACTCGTGTTAACTGACAGGAGAATTGCGCAACGTGGGAGGCTTTAAAACTGGCAAGTGCCACTGTGGCAACGCGACTTTCAAGTTTAAACCTACACCAACCAACCCACGACGTAAGCTTCGGTGGCAAAGTGCACTTCCTTACTGCCAGAGATCCCTAACCCTGGCATGAGTGCAATCGGATCTTCCATCTACCAGCGATCCTAGCTATGGACTGTATAAGGCTTACCAGTCGCGGTATCTTCCTATCCTCAGTTCATCTAATTGCAAAGTTCGATAAACAGGATGATGCGCAGGTTTCACCCGGAGCGTTATCTTGCCAAGATAAAAGGGCAAGGCAATGATGTTGCGGATAGTTACGGACGGAAAAAGTGAGCTGCTAAATACAGGGAGATAGAAAGAGCCCAGAGAATAGCTGAGACTCTTCTTAACTCTAATTGTAAGCAGAGATACGATTCCGAGTTTCTATTTCTTAAAATGCAAATCAACAACCAACCCGGTGTATTTCCATCGCTGCAAAAGCTGCACCGACCCGGCGCCACCCCAAAAATTTGCATGCAAATTGTTCTCATCAAATATTTAATTAGTCCACTAGTTATACCTGCTCGCCATATACTATATGGTATATATATACAAGTATTACTCCGGTTCGACTTTGCCTGTATAATTCCTGCTCAATTCGTTACTTTCCATGCACAGCGTTCTAACTCCTACAACCACATCATTGCGATTCAGAGTATGCTTCGTTTCGCTGGAAGTTTAATTTCTCTGGCTTTCGTTGTGCCTCATACCTGCACACGGCCTTCGCCGAATGGGGCTAACCGGCTTGATATGCATAAATGATCGGGTCCAGTTTCGTTTGCATGTTTAAATGGGGGACTGAAAATTTCCGATAATTGTTTTAATCAGTCGATCCATTTTCCTAATCGAAGAAGCTATTTGGATGCAGTAACTCGTGGTTTTACATCAATGATTGATATCAATTACGAGATGCAACCATACGTCTGCGGTCCATATGAAATTTCAATACCCTCTCGGAGCAGCTCGATAACGCTATTATTATCCCAGACCTACTATAGAGCGCAGATCGTACTTTTCACACAAATTCCATTTCATTTAATATTCTATTAAAACCTTGAATAGTACCGATGGTGGAGTTAAAGTGGACAAAGAAATCCCATTTGCAGATGAGTTCATAGCTTACGCCGGATAATAGAATGTCATAGGTACGTTATCAGAAATTATTATCTGGAACAATCAATCATTATATACCTCTGTCATAAATCTAATCATCCTATTGGTCCCACTTTAGAAATATTCAACTCATTTTGTCTTCAAATTGACGTTTCTAATGTGAAATTGTTCGGGTATAAAAAATGGTGGATTATCAAAGAACAAGGAAGTTATTGACGAATGTTCACCTACCCCTCCATATATCCGGCTATCCGTCATGGGATGAATTTGTATTAAACCAGACAAGTCTTCAAATCCGTGGGTGAAAATAACTGGCGAGAATCATCGGCTCTCTTCTCCTAAACTAATCAAATTTAGTACCGACCACTTATCTACCCGGTAACTAGTAGTTGTGCCACGTAGTGGATTTAATTCACTTAGCCGAAGAGTGCCTTCGGTCCGAAGCGAGGGCTTGTTAGAGGCGTGGTAGTTTAATCGCGTTGCTGGGTCGTGTCCACGGACTAGAAGCGGAACTTTAGGGGATGGCTAGCTGGCCAGCTAGCTCTGAGAGTAGATGATTACGGAATCAATTCGATCTCAACGACTGCAGCTCGAAGACTCGTTGATAGAATAGCAACCTATCTTTCATTTCACTTATATACCTACTCCAGTTTCCCTTATTATGTGCTAGAAATGAAAGAAAGAAAAAGATTTTCACTTAGCCGATGCAAATCAATTTAGCAAAGTGCCCGAATCAAGCGATTTTTCTGCCCTTTATGTTATATCTTACATATATACGCGATTTCCGGGCCGCAACTTTTCTAGCATTTCATGATATCCCATATTCTTTGTTTATCCTAGTGCTCCCACCTCGGTGTCCTTTCAAGACACCTTCTGACCAACGATGACCAAGATTTATCCCAAACTACCTTAAACATTCCCGACCCAATCGACTATCCGCTTTCGGTGGACCTCCCTTGCAGCTTATCATCAGCTCTAAAACTCTATCGCAGAACCGTTTCCATAGCTTTGGGGGTCGATTCATTCTTTGGGTTTCTCTGTTCTTCCAATATTTGTACAACTGAATATTTTCGATCTCGTGGGCCTCGCCGATTCGCAATTTGCCAAAGGACACTTTCCCTATCCGAGTAGAACGATAAAGTCACCCTGAATTTCGGGGACAAAATTCTTTACCCGTATAATGGAATCGACAAATCTTACGAATTGATTAAATTCTATGAAGTGGATGGGTGAATAATAGTGAAAATATAAAATTTTAGTGTAATACCAAATAGTTGAGAAAAAGTGACGGGTTGTCAGATTAGGTGTCTAATGGATTCGATAAGTCCTAAATAAATAAAATGCCTGAACCATGGGGAGATATAAATTTCGTATTTCTCGTTGTACTCTAATGTGAAACGGATGGAATTGGAATCGTCTTTACGGCAAGGCGAGGTAAACGACTTGTAGATTAGATGTAGATTCCTACACTAGTAAAAGTAAGGTCGTATTACATGGTACGTGGACTAATCTAATTCCTTTGAAAACCACTGGGGAAATAGGACAATCTATAATATGCATAGGTAGAATGTTAATTAGCGAATATGCTCTCGCACCACCTGGTGAACAATGAAGGCTCAAATTCCTCATCCAGGCCTGCAGCCTTCACTTCTGCATGACAATGGACAAGCAAGGGAAGACGTGGTTTGAATGTAATGCCTTTCCTCCCATCGCGTCGTCAAACACACATACACTGCAGGGTTCTCCCCTTTCCCGGTCTCCCTTAGCATCCTTGGCTCCTATTATCGTTAGGTACCCACGCAGTTTCTTCAAGCTCTAAGCATTACACCTGGTCTTCATTAGAAATTCAGGACATATTGTATTCAGAAACATGCCTAACCAGGCGTCTGATCTTACCGCTGCTAGGCTTCGTTGAAACGAAATATGTCTGTACTTACCTGCCAAAACCCCCTCGAGTCACAAGAAAGCAATTATTAGTTTTCTGCTCCTTTGAATTAATCCCGAACGTTATTCTGGCCCCTTATTTCCCATCCGAAAGACCTTTGACACCGTAGGAGTTATAATCGGATTCATACACTGAAATCTGCTAACGATTCTCGAAGATTCGTATACCTTGCAAAGAAATCGTCAAAGAAAAACTGCCAATTAGGTAGGGAATGCCTCCGATCTATCTTATCGCTAACAGCCAGACACTCGAGAGTATTATATTATATCGATACAGAGGTGCAGATATGCAGAGGAAAGCAAAGTACTCTGGTATTCAGAATAGAGCTTCGTTCTTGGAAGAATCATTAATTTCACATTGCAGATACGACATTTTTAATCCTATTTCGCATACAGAACGCGTGATCTTTGAATGATCATGGCGTTTCTTGAATTTTACGGCTATAAGCTTCGAGCAGTCGCAGTTGAAGAGATTTATGAACCTAAAGTCCTTGAGGAGCACCATTTCGGAATAACTTTTCACGCAGCCAATTGTCTTTCATTCTACCAGAATCACGCACATTGTGGTTGATGACTGATAATATTGTAAACAGAGACGCTGCTTGTTTCGATGCTCGGTCAAAGTGGCATCGATTTCCCATTCCTTACTTCGGATAACTCGGATCATTTATTTTCATTACGTTTCGCTCTTTATGATGGCAAGTTCGATGGCCATTGAACAGATATGAACATTACCAGTGCCTATAGATATACCCATGTATAGAATGGATAGTCGTTATATAAAGATAAACCGATGCGATGCTCGGCTTATTGATACCGTGAATCATGCGTGTTACGACCGATACAAAACGCACAAACAATTCAACTTCGATTGCAATTCTGGGATTAGAACTCCTTATCTCCCGCTGTGTAAATATCTACAGTGTTCCACTCACGTAGGTAGATAGAGCATGCAAAGACATTTAGCAACAGCACATGCGCTTAACGGCTGTGAAGAATTTTTCTGCGATAAAAAATGACTAAAATCAAACAGATTCGTATAATACGAGTTGCAGTATCGGTGCAACGCGTATCTTTTTGGAATCAATTCGACTTGTAAGATCTGCTAAGATTCTCGACTTCATTGAAGCACGATCGATGTTGGCCCTGGTTCTTTCAGTTCGTTTTTTCGCTACCAACCACGATTTCCTCAGTCATGGCTTCAATGCAGCGATATTGAAGTCCGTGAAGTTTGCTATCTCGTGTGCATATGCGATCACTAAGCTCCGCGCTGTTAATATCATTACACGATCTCGGCAAGCCTCGCAATTGCGGTATATTGATTTCACAGTGAATTCATGAGCGTGCGAATACACGTTACCGTAGAGTTTAACCCGCCCTGCTTTCATCCACATAATACCTTCATATAGGTACGATAGTATACAGGAAAACCGTAATATTGGTTAACTAGTTGGGAACAGACGGACAGTCACTAAATGTACCTGCTGCCACCCACGTAGAATTGCTTGTAATGATTTCTCATTGTCCATACATGTTGCCAATGATACCCAGTGTCGACATTCTCACTATTCCGACATTTTCACATCAGCGATTATGAAAGATGAGGAAAAAATGAGTGGGCAACGTTCTAATAAGAAAATACACAATTTATACAAGACTTTCGGAATCGAATTCCATATCTTTACTTCATGCCTATGAAAGTCTATATGGTACTGTGATCGGCTCAATGGCATCTCATAACGTAGCGTTTCACGAGGGAACAGTAAGCTGCGGAGTATAACATTATAATGCACAAGGCACCCTGTAGATTTCCTGCAGGCGGCTACGTGGCTGGTCAGACTGCAGCTAATGACCAATAATGTTTCGTTACGTGGTGTTACCATCTCACATCTGCAATGACTGCAACCACGCGACTCACGTCGCAAAATCGTTGTATACCAGTATAGTGATGTAGTAATATGGTAGAAACGTTGAACTACCTCAATAATAGAGATAATAGAGCTCCAGCTCGGCGCTAGAGACACGTGTCGTCCTGGCTCCTAATCCATCAATAGAGTATATCCGTACCATCCCTTAGTGGAAACGTGCAGAATTTCCATAGGTGGAAGAAACTCTGTAATGACGGGACGTATAGGGCGGTATAAACCCGAATTCCCAACCGAATAGAACAACCTGAGTAAGGAAGATGCGAGCTACTCGCGTGATGAGTAGGTATAGCTGCACGCCTCAGCTATATTGCACGGCTCCTAGCAAAGTGGATTTTTCAATCTAAGTCTCTATAGTTGTATAGAACACATATGGATGTCGACGTATCCAGCTATACTCTAACTGAAATATAGATTAAGCCCGCCGGGGATGGAAGCATTGTGCCAAGTCTAGGGTTTCAATTTGTAACAAGGTCGATTAAGGTAAGTGGATTAGAATACAGACCACTACAGGTACAGACCCGTACATTTTCATATTCTGCCTTTACTTGTCTTACATTATGCTATTCCTTCGGCTTAATCATCCACTTTACTATTCCTCGATCTATGTACTTTCCTACATTGCTTTTAACGACGTATAATCTGTTCGCACCGATACAATCTTATCGTGAAATGTCAATGCCTGTTTCACACATATGATGAGCAGCTATAATGACGTGTGCGAATATCACGGTGTGCAATCGACTTCTATGATACCTTGATGCCTTTTAATTGAAATTCAACGATTTCTGTATAACGGTCGCGAATATAGTTCTCGAATTGAGTGTTATGATGCACCATGCATAGTCCTTTGATACTTTTCATTCTCGATACTGGAATAAAGATTTTTTAAATTCCGAAGCATTTGAGTGAAATTTTATTCTTTGATCATGCGTCGCTCTATATTCTGTATTGTGTATTGACAGAGCTCGTCTCAAGCATGGAAGAATTGAAGGGATAAAAGGGGATGAGATTAAGCGAAGAAGTACGGCAGAGCATTCACTTTTCCATTAACTATTCACATAACTCATGGCTGAACGACGAAAATGCCAAGTTCGATGGCATTGTCAAAGCTTCGGTATCTAGTGGGTTAAAAAAATGATTTAACGGTGTGGAAAGTTGAAACTTAAGATACTTTCAACGTAAAAATAATAATAATAATCTTCACGTTTTCCCAAGACTCTAGCTGTTGAACACACCGTGGAGTCGCCTTTGAGCATATTGAGAAGATAATTCATAAATTAGTCGTGTCGGTTTAGCTCTCAGTTTCCGTCCAGACTGCACAAACTCGTGTACATGTCTCTGCATTCACATGCATGGACGGGGTAGATGCCTGTGTATTACGGAGTCACTCTGTACTCCAGAATGGTCAATTGCGGGTTGAAAGAACCCCGGACACATTGCATAAAAAGGTCTCAAAAATTCCATAAATATTTGAACGTTCTCATGAAAGTTTAGCTTTTTGGATAGTCGAGGTCGGCCAGTGACCTCGACTATACCAAAGCATCATTTTCCTCATCACCCTCGAGCGGGGAATCTGCTTTCTCCACTTACCTTGTTCTAGTTTCGAAAAGATAGGCGTTTAACAGCGTTTAATATCGATTAACGAGATTAAAGAATGCCCAGAACGTATAATAGAGGCTTTATGTTAATTGTGTCGATACTCCTTTGACCGTGAACGCACATATGATGATAAATTTTCTTTTATATACACACACATGGGTTTTTCCGTTGATTAACAATATCGAACAAGCTTAATGACTCGTTCACGATACTGTACAGTTAAAAGCATGCAATAACACGAACCCGATGTTAGAATTTTATTAAGGTAGTTACTCGTGCGCGGAAGTTAGCGTGACTTCTCGGCGGGCTTTCATTGTCGACTTGAAAGAATGTAATTTACTTTTATTATCAACCTCGTGCTGTAGAAATCGTGGAGTTGTGGCACGGTTGAATGACTGCAACAACAAAGTGCATCCACCGTGCAGGGTTCACCTTCTGCTGCACTTCGTGGTACACGCCCGAGTATCTATGT
Organism: Tenthredo scrophulariae; assembly: GCA_963978835.1. Taxonomy (NCBI): domain Eukaryota; kingdom Metazoa; phylum Arthropoda; class Insecta; order Hymenoptera; family Tenthredinidae; genus Tenthredo; species Tenthredo scrophulariae. The sequence goes on from OZ022234.1 coordinate 11,121,538, forward strand.
GGCTACCAGCAAACAGGGGAATCCCCTGCTGTTTTATTCATCTTTATTGTTAGGTGTATACTTATATACCGTGCACGTTGCACACGCACAAACGTCTACATGTTTCGTTAGTATTTCGCCGCGTTTATACCGTTTCACAGGCCTATATATCTTTCCTCAAAGTTATAACTTAGAAGTACGTTTTACGTTTATACCTACCTACCCACCTACCTATACCTATCTACCCACCTACCAGCCACGTAGCTCTGATGTTCGCGCCGTTCTTGTGCTACGGTTCGTTTAATTAACACCGAAATGTAAACGGCCTTCTGTGAGATACGAATTCTTGAAGCAAATCGCGCTTCTTATATATATATATATATATATAAAATATATATATATAAAATACGTATGTGTATTATACTTTATAGCCTTAGGAGCGTTATTACTTTTTTAATCTTCAACGTATACGACTTGATCCGGCTGCTTAAACACTTTTGTGCTTTCCTTTTGATAAAACTTTTGAAAGCAGAGAAAATTGAGACATCCCAACAGCAGCTCCTTACACTCGTATTACATTTGTCGTTTCTATCTTGGATCTAGAAAGAGAAAAAAAAAAAAAAAAAGACCAGGTGAAAAACGTCATTGCGCCGTGTGTTACTACCACACGGGAAATAAAACACCCTTCACAAACCCTCACTTTACTAAACTCATTATATCGCCATTTCAGATGCCCAATTCTTTCACACAGTCAAATAAATTCAATATTTCAATATATAGGAACATGCGATAACGTTGAAATTTTAGGTTCGATAAATTACTCCCCAAATTTGAATCCAACTATCTAATTTTCATTCGTAGTAAAACTCAATCCGAAGTTTATCGGAACTGGTATATTCACAAAGGTGTTTAACGAGGGTAAAACAGTCATTACAACTCATTTGTTACGTACTATACGTAGATAGATATACAACACGCGATCAGGTGGCAACCGACCTCGAGTTAAATGTGATCGGAATAATATTAATTCATCCAATGAATTATTCATACAGTTTTACTCTAGTACTGTTTGCTAACTCTCAATTGCTGAGGTTAGAGACTCTGCAGTTATACTTTATGCTCTAGCGAGATTCTTTGACAATGATTAATAAATTCGATAATTTAAATCGATTATTTTTTCATTTTTGACTCATTAAACTATTGGCAATTTCTTGAAGGTTGGGTAAATTTCATTACGAATCGTTCGGTGTAGGTACTTTATTTCGTGGCACCGACGTGTCCCCCACTTGTATCATGGTTAATTAAATTCCTAAAGCCGAGCTACTTCAAATAAACTTTGTTTTACTCTCTACACGCGGTAATGAATTCTTGAAAGGACCAAAAAAAAAAAGAGAGAAAAAAGGAAGAAGAAGAAAAAAAAAAACTTCAGGTGCCTGAATCTTTTCAACCGTTATTAAAAAATCGTTTTCAAAACATAAATATTAAACTCTATACAAACGATCGAACGAATGGCTGAACCCAAACTCTTTTGTTGAGTGAGGACGAGATTAAACACTCGGAACAAAGGTTAAATTAGGTTGAAACTCATCAACTGCTTCAGGGCAGGGTTGAAAACCCGTAAAGGGATAGGTAAAGGGAAAGGGTAAAGGAAAAGGGGAAATGCGAAAAGGACTCGGGTCGTGAGCGGTACATAAAATTAATATTTCATTACAGCAGATTTTTTAACTTTCTTTCACCCCCTTGTCGCATAAATTCCACATCGTATATTATGCGTAAAAAATGTATAAAACCATATAAAACAACGGGGATATCGTATCTCCTTTTAAAATACACAGCAACTCACAGAAAACTTTTCACCACACATATATGTATAAGCGTGCTGAAAACTGATCCAATTTCTGGTTCATAGCCTTTACCCTTACGTAAATCTAGTCGCGGTAGACCACCCAATTAAATATTTTAATCAACTCGTGAAATGAGAGCAACGAATCGACTGAGTCCAGCCTCGATATAAATTAATGATGGCATTTCATCGCTCAAATTTTCTCTAGTGAAATAATAAACTTAACTTACTAATAGTAACCTAGGGTATGTATAATCGAAGTAGAATGGAAATCGTATTGTGTCGTTCCAATATTTTAGCAAACAATTTCTACGACTATCGACTATCCGTAACTAGGGTAGAAGTACCATTTGTGGCTACCGGCCACTGTACGTTTTTTGGCCATTTCAGTTATACTGTTAAATTAAAAATGATATTTATATAATTGGAAAAATTGGAAAATTCTGTAAAAACAATACAGTAATTTTAGAAAGCTTTATAGTATATTAACTTGAACCTGAAATGACCAAAGAGGGTGCAAAGGTGGACGAAAAACGGTACTTCTGCCCTATAACAGCTCTGCAAATATCTAGGAACATCGCTCTTTGAAAAAATCCATCGAGTATAGAAACATTGAGGAAAGAGGTAAATAGAGAAAAGTGAGTTCCCGCTAGCTCTCCGAAAATCCATTTCCACTACACGATTTTCTTATCACCCATCAGTCGATAGGCTATGTATTGTCGATTTCACAAAGTTCGATAATAACGTGTATGTGATATAGGTATGGTATATAGCCTATCAATAACGAGACTTGGGCATTATACTTGGTGTTTTAACGCATGATTCTGTCCTCCCTTCAACCCTGCTCAACGCAAATGACTGTAGGCGTGCACGAACGCTCGATTTCACACGTTACCAAGGCCATAAAAGTCCGTTTAAGGTCGAAAATAATGGCAAATTTCTGTCGACACTGAGATCGGTGCCAAACGGTGAAGAATAACGATGCGTTACCCGGGCCATATCCACCTAATTCTATCCGCACTTTTACCGATAAACGTAAACTTATATCTGCGTTTATTGATCGAATAAGAATTTCGCACCGCTCGAGATGCCACATTCAATGAAATGGAACTCTGAAAAAAAATAAGTGAAGAAAATGAACAACTTTTCTTGGTATTTCGATAATTTCAATTACCCCCACGAGTTATCTTATACATTAATCCATCCAGTCTCCCCCTTTTTTTAAACCGCAAACATCTGGCCTCCTGTAATCTATCAAGGCGTGGCTCGACTAATACTACTGATTACGATCGACGTTTAAGAGACGAGACACGGGCGCGTGAGGTTGTGGAAATCTGAAATCGGCGGCATCTTTGCCGCTATATAGGGTTAATATTAAACGAACCGAACGAGGTTACGACCTTAATCAACGAGATCAGCCAAGATACGATCGATACCAGTACATATGCAATAAAATTATCGTACCGGCAGCAGCTGCAGGGTTCGACTCGAAGCGTGTATGAAAATTCGAAGAAATATTAACAGAAATTTCAGAAACGGTTCTACGCTCTTTCGTTTTTATTTTTGCATTTTTTTTTCCCCATTTATTTCAATTTGTTATTTTTTTAATTGTTTTTTTTTTCCTTCCAAGGATCTGTAAATTAACATGGAAATTTATTTTGCCAATGAGTACCTACGCAATATTCAATCGAATTGAATTGGGGGAAGCACCACTCTCCGCGGATTAGTAACAATATTTTCATCGTAATCCAGATTTGCTAATTGAAACCATAAATATTTCGGTGCAGATTGAATTATTGGTTTAGCCCACCTCCCGGCCGCTTTTACTTCATGTGAAAATTGATAGCCCGAGTATAATATATGGTTTTTATCATTTGTCATACTATCGCAAATCATTCTATCGCGGATTTCAAAGCTCCTGTTGCATTTGCTGTTACATACTTCGATCTCTGCTAGTATATATCTATTCGTTTCATATGGGGTAGAGTTATGGAGGCAGCTTTTCATGCTGATTAAATACGATTCGTTTTTTTTTTTTCTTCTTCTTCTTCTTTTTTATTACATTTTTATTTATTTATTGCAATACCCTGTATCCCTATTGTATGTACAGATATATCGCATGCCCAGAACAACACTCTAACATCTAAAAAAAAAAAATATTTTTAAGGGATTTTCGTTCAAATGAATGTAAATGGTATGACATGAAGTTTCAGATGACAATTTTGAAGAAACAAAATTTTTGAGATGTTACAGTGTGGTGTTAGCGGTAGGATATATAATATGCGGCTCTAATTTCTCATCGGTGAAACGTAAGTATAACTACGACGGTGTAATTTTTACTTGAGATGAAAACGCGTTCGTCTAATAATTAGACTCTAATTGGATCGCTTGATATACGGTAGTCTTCAAAAAGCAAAGACGAGATCTCATTCCTGGGAAGTGAAATGCTCTCTCGGGTTAAATCAAACTCGTTATATTTGCGCGCGAATTATGCAACGACTCCTGCAGCTTCCTCGTAGATATAAGCATTTCCATGGGCAACGGGGTGAGGAGGAGATGAACGTAAATTTAAAGCCAGACGCGTAGAAACGTGATTTAATAACGGCGAGATCGAGGGAGAGAGAGAGAGATAGAGAAAGAGCAAAAGAGCGAATAGGGGAATAGAGAGAAATGGAGAAAAAGAGGGAAAAGGAAGGTGAAATCCGTAGGTATGAATTTCAGATAAGGTCGACGGTGGGAACATCTCGCTGTTATTTCGAATGCACAATAGCTCCCTCAAAAGCCTATCATATTTTCATTTTTCTTTTCTAGAAGAACATCACCAACACTTCTTCTCTTGACACCTTTAAAAAATATTTCCTTCGTTTGATCTTCGCTCAGGGTTTTATATCGTTCTTTAAAATTCATGTCCACCGAATTGTTCATTTAAAATGACGTTCGATAAACGCGCTATTCCACCTTTACCTACACTTCTACTTTCTTCATCCAGAGAAGAATTCCCTTAGGAGTATCGTATCCCCTTCAAAATAAGCCTCTCCATTCTTTGAATGAAGATGCCGTAATAAGATGGAAATCCTGTTGTTAAATTCGTCAATTAATAAGTCAGAATACGTATAGAGATCGATATGCTTATTTTTAACAGGTCAAAGTGGGAAAGCATAAGTTGATGTTTATAGCCTTGTCGGAAATAAGAAACAGGGTGTATCGGGTGTTGGAGTGCAAAGAAAAGTTTTTTGGGGAATTCTAAACTTGAGAAATCCAATCTGATGGTCAATTTTAACATTCACCGCGTCAGAACGACCTGTGGGCAACGAACATTGGCTCGGGCACCGTTGTACCGCACCAGACCTGATTGATATGCATAGGATTCAAACCATCGCTCATCGTCGTCCAATTCTGTCCGCGCGACTCGCAGATTTAATATTCAAAACTACGACTGGAGCAAACTTATTTACATGATATTACGAGGAGAGACCTGTGGACTCCAGACTAACTCCGCTTATAGCTTGCCTGAGCCATGAATCTAGGCTATCGCCAAAAAAAATCTCTCCCGAGATTACGGAGCAGACTTGAAGGGTAAAATATTCATAAAAAAACTGAAGAAACTAGAACTCATTTTATTTTATTATCAATGATAAGTAGAATCGTAAAATTGATGTTTGTGCTCGCACGTATACGTATGCATTCGATAAGATAAAGCATACCTGCAGTACGTTGATTCGAGTGACAGTCAATGGATGAACGATAATAAACGTCGTTTGGTATCGCATAAAAGGGAGAAAGAGTAAGAGGAATGAAAACCCCCAGACTGTCAAATACTGTGGGTAAAATTTCCATCACAAATGTGGTTGTCACGTTGTGAGTTTGCGTTATCTAGGTGACTTATAACAATGGTATGGAAGAGGTGGAGGTAGAGGTGGATGGTGGTTGAGTTAAAATGAGTGATCGACCGAGTACACCGAGGTACCAAACCCATCATTCTAGCGCAGTCAATGTTTCGAGAGAAAAATAAACGCCTCTTTTTCCTCGCAGAATTTGACGTAAAAAGAAGAAAAAAATAAAACGAGAAACACGAGACCTTTTTCAACGCCTCATTTCAACTAAATCAAACACTTCCACAGTGCGAATCCTCGAGGATGTTTCACGATAACGAGAATTGATTTCCCTCGAGCTGGCGGAAGACCCTGAATCAAGAGAAAAAAAGCCATGGTTATTTTTTTTTTTTCGGATTAACCGTATCCCTCAGAATTTGATGGGTCGTTAGTCCCATGATTCCACCCTCGTATTCTACGTTCATTCTCTCTTATACCTACCTGCACCACTATACGTGCCAAAGTAGAGTTTTAACGAGCTGTTTGCTGGGACGTACCTACGCTTTACCTACGTCCAGATGAGACCAGGCTCTTTTCTCTTCGTATCCCGTAGGTATATAGGTACGTCTGTGAACCGAGGACACTCTGAGAGCCTCTAAAGTGCACTAGAGACGAGACGCGGCTAAGTTCTTCTCGTCAAATGACCGCCAGCCACTATGGCTTGCGAGAAGAGAGGTAAAATAAAAAATGAATGAAATCCAGTCTTCTTTACCTGCTATAATGTCTGTCTAAGTCGAGCCGCAAGGCGCGAGTGCTCATCTAACAATAAGATCAATTCTGTTATGCCATCACTCCGCGCTTGTTAGTTTCTTAACATCGTACGTCGTATGGATGAAAAATAAATTAAGAGCCGAATGAATCTCAGCATCAGAAATAACCAACATTTATTTTATTCAGGCACCTCAAGCCGTAAATTCATCTTCAAATCTCATGCTGAATTTTTTTTTTTTTACTTCAATAATGCGATCAGACTTTCTCGTCATACTCAGAGTTTGATTAGTACGAACATAATGTATCTTATGACTTTTTGCTACGCACAGATTTTCCGTAAGCTACTTTGAACCGGCTTTGCCCTTTCTCGTTTGATAAATTTCAGCAGTCATACTTGTCGAGTAACGAAGTCTTTGAGAAAATTGACACGTACCGCCACTTATTTACTTGAATGCTAAATGAATTAGCTTTAAGCCGGTACTGTTACTACTTATGGCTGTAAGAACGAACAAGAACGTAGTATTGAGAATCGGGGAAACGCCGGATGAATAGCAAATCTGCAATCTCCTTAATTTCCTTGATTTATTCATTTTCTGTATAATAATGGTATAGCTCTCGGGTGGTTTGATCATTTATTTATTTATCAAATGATGTGATTACATTACTTTCCCGAAACCTGTTAAAAAACGTCTACCTATCGGAATGTCGCGCTTATCTAAAACTTCGAATGATTCAGTGCCCGATAAAATCTATGTGTTACGATTGAGTCTGAATAATTGACATCTAATCAGAAATAAATTTGTGAATATTTAGCCACATAGTGAAGAAATATTTGGCACTCGACCTATATCTACGATGAATATATAGATACACACATGTATGTGTCAGACACGTGGTGATATCTCGAGTCACTTAATACGTGGCATTTTATAGCTATCCAGGTAACATTATTTGCAGGGCAGACTGCGTGACTGGGCGAACCAACATATTACAACGAAAAGGAAAGAGAGAGGTAGCCGGAAATGAGAGCAAACACCCTTTGATGGAAAACCGAACAACGAAATAAATAGGCAAACACGGGCATCGAAATTGGGGTGAAAAACAGGACTCTGATACGTTTATCGACGTGGATATCCAATAAAACTACCCGCCGTTTTCGCCCTTCCACAATCCATTGTTTTCGCGTCAAAAATTGAGATAATACATACAACCCGGCTTATTTATTCATTTTTTTTCTCTCTTGCTCTCTCCCTCTCTCTTATTGAACATTAATATTTCCGGCAATTTCCGGCTCAAAGCTAACCAAATCATTTCACCAATTTTCTCGTGGTCACGAAAATACACACGAATACCAATTTTCATATCTCTAACGGCCTCAGGGGCTCTGAAATAATTTACAGAAATTAAAGAACAAGTTCTCACTCTCAAGTATTCAATCGATGATTCTTCGATAACAACTTCATTAAACTTTGAGCTTAAAATTCTTTCAATCCTTTTTTTTTCACAGAATTTTATTCCGAATTATAATCTTTTATCAAATTATTTATAATCTCATTCGATGACGGAGTGTAGATATAGTATCAATTCCATTATCGTCACTGTCAAATCATAGTTGTTGTTATTCTTATAACAATGTTGTTGTCAACTGCCTCGCTTATACACTTTGAATTTTCCGGTATGAGAGGGAATATTTGATCTTGTCATAAACTTAATCTGATCATTGTTCCCGCGTTCCTTAGGGGCTGGGGGGTGGCTTATCGAACTCTGTGAATGGTATGAGGAGGTAGAGGCAGAAGCAAGAACCGCGTCGTCGTATAATAGATTAGAATAAATTATAATATATTTTAGAAATCTTGGTGCCGTGACAGATTCGTATTATAAAGCTGACGAATGTGTTTAATTTGTGTGTTCAAAGAAGAAAAGGGAATCTAGGGTATGCGTATCATTTGTCACTTGGCCTGCTGCATGGGAATAAGAATAAAGTAAACCTAATATTGTTAGCATAACCTTTGCCTCTACTGCGCTGATGCTCGTTTACCTATTCATATTATATACCAAGTTTCACGAATCTCATGACAAAGAGAGATACTGAACTTATTCACCCTGTAAAGTGTAGGAGCTAGTGTGACTTATGTATTGTGTGTATCACGGTGTGTATATGTCTATACACCGCAATTACCATAACTCGTGAAATCTGAATGGTTAACGACTCGTCAGCATAACAAATCTTCGTTCTTGAAATGTCTTGTCACCTCAGGGGCACGCTGATTACCTTTTACAATTCGTCGTATAAAACACTCGAAGGATTCATCCCTTTGAATAGAATATAAAATACTATGATCCACTATCGTCCGTCTCTTTATTTGAAGAAAATAAATAAATAAATTTCTTGATAAACGAAACTATATTCTATACACATACCTATATCGATATTAATGCATGCAAACAGAATTTCTGTGATAAACTAGGTGTCATATTTTCTGTAATACGTATGAAGGTATACACATGCAATTAGAGCTTCGCCACGATACCATATTTTACCAAACGATTCCTACATCTTTTGAAAAATTCATAATTTTACGGTAAATTATACACACATACTATATGCGGCAATACGTCTTTGAATTTAATTCGGCGTTAAATTCAGTTTGATTTTTTTCTACTTATAACCACTAGCTTGCGTTCATATTACGTCCGTTTGTAATAAATTGGGCAATAGAAGTAGTTGAGACAGCTAAATGAGTCTATATGGATAAACGATTCGATGCGCGACTAAATAGACTAATCGTTATAATCTTACGAACCTATTCGCGAAGTCATTACAACGCGGAATACACTCTCGCGATTTGTTGAACATCTTCATCTCCGTGTTAAAGAGGCGAATAATAAATGCCCACTGTCACTCAGTTGAGTTGTGCGATTTCATACATGAACGTCTCGAGCTTGCATCTTATTCTCGTTTTTAAAACAGCCTTAAGTATTCCTAATTTTACGATCTGGAGACCCTCGGAGATTGAAATCCAATCAATTTCGAATACATCAAGGAAAATGTTACAATAATTTAGCGATTTATACAATAATTAAAATTTCATTTGGGGAACGACCGGAGTTCGGTGGTTGTTACAATTGCTTCACTCGGTTATTTAGCTGTCAGCTTGTTACAATAGGCGTTAATTTTGCAGATCCTTATTTATCTCATTTGTCGCCCGTCGACGCGAATGGGCTTTCCTAAATTTCAATGAAAGTAATTGAGTCGGGATATAACTCAGTGTTATTAAAACAATCAAGAAAACAAACAAGATTGTTTCTTCTTCTGTTTCTTGTTCTTCTTATTCTTCATAAAGCGATCTCACCTTAAAGGAATAATTAAGTAAATACTTAAACTAACTCGATGAAACTCTCCAGACATTAAAAATACCCGACGAGCCTCTTCTTCTCTCGAATATATTTAACCAATTAAAAAATGCCTTATCTCGTTTTTGAACGGCTTAAAACCGATCATTCAACTTTTAACACACGTCACTACCCACGCGACGATAAAGTAACGTGATAGCTGCCTATTTCACGTGATATTCTCAACGTTTTGTGTTTTAGTTTGATTACGGTGATAAGTTGGAAAGGTAAAAATGACACATTTAACGAAGGGATATCTGGCCCGTTATCTTATTATCATTAAACAGAAAAACATCAGAATATTCATGTTACAGAAACCTGAAATATCGAATTTTATCCACCAAAATGAAGTGTCGCTTGATTAGAGAACTTCGTTATTTTATCTTTTGCCGTTTCCAGAAAAAAAAACCGATCTCCTTAACCACACGACAAAAAAATAAGAGAAAAAATGTTCATTTTTTTTTTTTGTCAAAAAATATCCCCGGGTGCAGCATCGCCGCCTAAATACCTACCAAACTGGCGTAGAAATTATCTCTGAGAGATGAGCAAGAAGAACCCTCGAACCCCGCATCCTAGCAAAAGCAACTCTCTCTACTCTGCGCGACTACCTCGAGTTTCTTGCCATTCCAAACCTCGCCTCCATCTCCCATATCCGCCTAACGTACATCTTACTCGAGTGGGTAAACGTCGGCGTATAAGGTACGTTTTTGCATGTCCATAATAGCGACGGCCAAACCTTGCTGCATATACACCCACACAGATTTTAACTTCTATATAAACAAGGTATACGTGTATATCCCAAGTAATTTGCCCCTCGGAAGCCGTCTGTCGCCGGACTTTGTACCTCTATACTCATCGACCGCTAATAAATCACTGTAGCACACGTTTCGCGACAACGGATGCCCTAGGTCCATCCCAGCATTCTCAGAGACTATCCCTTTCCCTGGCTAATGCCAAGCTAATATTTTGTTATTAATGACTAAGTGCGAATACTGACGTTAATCTTGACGGTTTTACTATCCACTGCAGCTCACGCGTGTAGCACATCCTTCCTCTCACCGCATGCATATAGATACCCAGGATGTAAGTACGTCATTTAAAATGCATAAAATCGTGTCTTCTGATAGCAGTTAACCTTTGAAGACGCGAAGATGCTCCGGCTGATCCCTTCTGCAGTTGATCATTAGCAAATTGCATCTGATACGAGTTTTACCGAAAATTATACGTGGCAAAGACAAGAAGCAAGACTTCTCTGGGTCTGCAATAACATGTGATTCTTAATGCCTCACCCTTGCTCCAAGACACCCCAAAGCTCACAAAATTTCTCTAACCACCCAGTTGCCGAGGTTTCCCATCCGAGGTACGTGCGATGGATACCTTATAACCTTCGCGATCCAAGTCGCGTCCGAGCCGTGTCGTTTGTCTTGCTCCATTCTCCGGTCCCTTGCCCCTTTGCCCGTCGAGAGGCTCAAACCTCCACCAGGTCGTCTTAAAATTAGATACATTAGTCTCCTCTTGTCTCTTCGCTCTTTGCTCTTTGCTCCGTTCTTCCGGCTTTTCCCCCAGCTATATACTGCTAAGACTTTTCCTTCTTCAGCTCACGATCGGTAGATATAGGTACCAGCCTTCTCCACTTATTTCCCATTTCCGAAGATTATAAAACCCTGAAGGCACTCTGCTTCAAGTCAATTCAGGATTATGGCTCTACAACGATGCCTGTGTTTCTCATAGCTGCACTCAAACTCAGGTCTAGTACAATTATCATCTCCTTTTATTCATTCGTTATGAGCTCTTCGGAAATGTTCTCGTCACAAAACTGTATAGTATGAACCACGGACTCGGTCTACAGTAACGACAGTGAAATATGACATCCGTCGATGATGAATGGCGATATTTAGGCAGGAATTTTGACAACATTTTTATTCCTAGAATTGAACCGGATGCAAAACCAAGCGAATCAATTCTCTACTGTGAACGATCTGCCAAGATCTTCTGGGCGAATTAACCTACGGTCACTTATGTAACTGTTAATTAATTGCTCGACCTGTGACCCCTGTATATGTTCATTAAGGGGTACCATTTGTCACGGCGTTACGTTTCGCAAATAGTTATTCCTAATCGAGAAGTAATTTGAGGTGATTTAGACTTTGGTGATATGAACAGGATTTCAGTCTGACGATCGTGATCACAACTTTGAAATTTCGTTGAGCTCATTTCCGCCGGTTATACATACGGGATAACAAAGTTTTTTTATGATAGGTATGCCATTTTGCTTGCAGACGCTAATATCATCAATAAATTTTTTAGCATAATGAATGTCGCGAGACTCTGCGATACTTCGACTGATGAAAATGTTCAACAATTAGTATTCTAGGTGCATCACTGTTCCGACATCCCACGTATGAAATTTGAATATAATACTCGAACAATGACTACGTAGGTTGAAGACGTCACGTCTGAGTTGCCCGCCGAGATTATCACGGAATAACATTACCCCTCAAAAGGATAGTTGTTTATCTTATTTTATTTATTTATACTTATTTTTCATATGTTAATGTACCGAGACTCAACAATATATATATATATCAACCAGAATACAGGTAGCCCGACAATATTTCTACCGCTAAATTCCAGCCGGCATTCAATCAGCGAGTTTGCCAATTTTCACCCTGCACGATCTCGATTGTAAAAGTTGATTTTTAGCCGGACTCTGTCTCGGAGAGGGTCTCCATGGCAGCCCTTGTCAACTTTGCTAACCTCGTTACGCCCATGAGTACATTCGACCATATATCAAGTTCTCGCATGAGCTGATGCGAGTAGGATGTATAGATGTACGGTGAATGTAATCTACCACTATTGACGTCACGCTTGGTAAAGTCGCTTCTAAAACGGGACCTACGGAATGTGGATGTCTATAGAGATTTAATGTCAGTCTAAAGCGGGTGGCTTTTTGAGCTATGCACTTCGACCATTCGTATAGAAGGATCTTGATGATGTCTGGTTGAGTAAACGCAAACTAACTACTAAGCTGACTTGTGTTGAAAAAAAAAAATCAAGTTCAACTGCCGATTCGCGCACCATTGCATGATTTCCATTTATATAGTCGATCACTTCAATCAGAACTTTGGATAACTAATGAAGAGTGAATAGAATGAGAGAGATATAAAATCGGAGAGAGATAGAAGTTGTTTTCAAAAAGAGTACTCTCAAATATCTGGCAGTGGTGCAGGTCCGATTACTTCCCGGTATTGCCCAGGTGATCAAAGTAATGTAGGATCCACCTCCAGCTCTGAACCACGACCCGTGTAACAGTACCTAGTGCTCACTGGCCCTGCCATATTCTCATCTAAAGTGCGACCACGATCGCTCCCGAGTTTCAAACAAATTCCAAAGTTTACAGACCAAGTTTAACTGCGGGCTACGATCGCACTACGGATCACTTACCTAAATTAACGAATCTCTGATCCGAGACGACCCTGGCTAGCCCACCGCACCCTGGATCAGCCTCACAGCATCATCTACGGATGATCTCGGTATCTGACGCTCCGATTAATTCGTCATGGTGAAAATCAAGGACCATGTTAACAGCCGAAATCTCACTCCATTCAACACTACATTGATATCAACTGCAGGACTCTAACATTTCATCAACAGATAAAAACGTAATAAATTGCGATTGCAATTATGAAAAGCTCCGGGATTGATCTAAAACTTCCGAATCAGCCCGGAGTCAAGACTCGATGTTATAATCTGAAATAATTATATGAGTATTAAAATTCTGTCGGAATATCAAAACTCAAAGCCAGTGACTGTCCTGTTGAGTGCTTCCACAGTGAGTGACAGTGCAAAGTTCGAAGGATTGTCTTTCTAATAGGTAGTTTGTGGTTCTAAGCTGTCGCCTCGTGCCGTTCAGGTATTATTACTGTACACAGCTCGTGCTGAGGCGAAGTTTGGAACAAACCATCACCGTTTTCTCTCAGTGTAATCCCGGTCCCCATACCTGACCAAATTATCTGTTTCTGATAGCAAATTTGATCCACTAAAATTGCATACCTTATTATCCTAGAATCTGCATTTTGGTACCGGGAATCACTTGCACAGATTATGCTAAAAGCAGCTTGATCCTAATTTTGACCCGAAAATCTATCAGACTAAATATTGAATGCAGAAAGTCCTTCTCGCCATCTACCTTTACATAGCCACAGTATGTTGATCTTCAAGTGAGAGTCGTCAGGGTTGACCAACCACTGTTGTTGATGCGCATATTGCGGATCCCCGAATAAGCCGCTTAGGTCCATCCAGTAGGGAAAAAAACGTTTCGCCCGAGGGTAGTCAGGCGCATACGGAAACACGAGAGTCGGGTATTCCGAGTTTCCCGTTTACTCGGGCAAAATGACTGACCAACGTATTGTCCTGTACACGCGAATGTCGAAAGTATAGAGAGGGAGAAAGAGACATTTTCGTTCCGGGGAAAACGGCCCTCTGGCACATTTTATTTTGTCTGGGTCATAAAACGCAATGTTTGCTGTTCAGGCGTGAACGAGGCGGGAACACACACCGTACATTTACCCAACCGTACGTAAAACCGGACAACGTACCTACCTCCGTTATACGACGGCTAACGTCACGACGAAATGCAATAACACCTACTAGGTAACATCTACAAACATATGGAGGAAATGCCACTGGTAGGACAAAACCCCGTCTGATATTTGCACGCGTCACAGCTCGTCTTCTCTTATGCATCGCCCAAGCGTACTCAGATCTCTAGAAACACATCGCAGAGCACAAACCGAGCAATTTTATGTATTCAGGTAGGTAGGTAGGTACGTACATGACGGAGAACAACGTCAGATAGTAGCGGGTACGGTGATCCACAATTCTCTATTACTTCTCATCAGTTTTCAAACTTTTGCTGTTCTATTTACTCGCCATTATTTCCTGGGCTCTTCAGAGCAGAACCGGGAACATGTCCATGTTCATCTGTCGGATCCACGCATCTACCCATTCGCTCTGATAAGATGGAAAATTTGTGTATTAAAATAGTATGAGAACTTTGATACGTATGAAATATTCGAGCGAAGGACAGGATAGGAAATAGGGAAATTGAACTGCGATGATAGTATCGACGTATTTTCCTACTCAACACGAGTTGATTGCATTGAAATGAACATATTTCGGTATATTTTAGGAATTACAGTGGTAAAATTGGAGCCAGGCAGAGCATGTGACAGGATTGGTTACCAGTTGGTGTCGTATGGGGTAGAAGTATTCTCATGCGATCGTAGCTATGGGAATATACGAGATTGTCTCACTTCGGGTGAGTCGAAGTTGGTCGGTGTCTATTTTTCGACATCACTTCCTTCTCTACTCCGCCCCGGTACTTGACACTTCCTTTTCTCTGGTTCTACCAGGTCTCATCGCGTCGCCTACAGATACGGTTTACATTACTATCGGTGAGACATCGCGACCCAGTAAAGGTACGCGTGTAAATATACTGTTCCTACAAGTCTACGTATACCTACATACATAAAGTAGCACTACGTGTGGCTGACGTCCCCGTAGGATCTATAAAAGACGGCGATATAACCGAAACAAAAAATTTATTTTCTCACCGAGGATACCCAAAAAACGAGACGTAAAAAAAAAAACTTACGGCGATTGTCAATCATCTGGCACATGTCCCGCGAGAGGCATAAAAATTTACACGATTATACTCGCATAGAATCGGTGAGAGAGCATTTTGCCATTTTTTCACCTTCTCAAAAACGCTAGATGACCCTTTCTTCGAGCCAGATGATTTTGGTCGAAAATCTCCTTGGTTTCCGAAGTAAAAACCGTCAGGAAAATGATTGCGAGTAGATATTCCGAGGCACATGGGTTAGGGGTGTTATTTTGACACGATACGTAGGATGATATGCTAGGATATATATACGTATGTGACTCCTGCAAACGTGGGCATCGCTTCAGGGTGTCTGACACCCCAATTACCACCGCCTATTAATTAAATATCTATTCTTGGAGGTTAGAGGAGCAATTGGTTTGCTTCTGTATACCTATTTATATGCGGATGTATGTGTACCTAGACGAATAATTATGGCGGTGATAATTATTGTTATTATTATTGATACGTAGAGCGACTTCATATAAGTTTACTCAAAAATGTAATTAATGGCTTTTATCGCTTAATTCCAAGCTCCTGACACCATGCAATGAGCACATTTCTCACTCGAGACATGAATACCGTTATTAGGCCGTACTTAACTAGACTCTTCGCATCGTCACGCTATATAAGTCTATTATTTTGTATAACTTCAACGGTTTCGTACAAGTGATTGAAAACCTCGAAATAGATTGAAGATGTTCGTACTTTTTTCCCCCTACACTTTTCTCATCATGCATTAGAATTTTCGGGAAATTCTCTTCGATAGAAATAACCTCGTAGAGTGGTAAACCGTTTTGAGGTACAGTGCGCGCCGCGGGCGTCGAGATCCTGTAAAACTTGCCGAAGCGAATTCATTTAACGGAGTATATGTATGCAGCACTGCAAGTCTCGCAGATTTCCAGGTGAACAACGATTCTGGGAACTATGTTACTCAAACTAATCACACTAGCTAGACAAAGGGAGTTTCCGAGTTTTGCGCTCCATCCGGTAAGACCAAATATCGTAATGAACGTTAGAACAAAGAGAAGATAGCACGAACTAGTCGGATTTAAACTAAAACCTAATTCTCTAAGCTCGGAAACTAATTCCACCTTTACGCTGATTGAAAATATTTCCGCAACGTAATCTCGCAAGGAGTGTGATCAAGTATCATCCCTGAAAGTGTTTTATCATTTTTGATTCTAGCTCACTGTTCATATCTATCATCTTCATTTCCTGTTATTTCTATTTTTTTTTTTTTGGATTTCGTTGTAAAGCTATTGTGTCAACTATCGAATTATCGATCTCTTCAGTTCACTGTTTTATGCGATTAAATCGTCGGGGTTTATTCAGCCGACAGTCGATTCGTTCGAAACATTAGCAATTCAAAATAAATTCACCGAATCTCTCTCCCTCTCGAAACGTCAGAGTGTTTACCAAGTTTCATATATAATTCATAGCGGTGATGGAACGCGTTTCCGTGTCGTTTGCCTCGGAGAGATTAATTGCAAGAGCGAACAGAACAGGTCACACGATCATCTACACTCTAAAATTCTCTCCAATCACAAAGTAACCACCCCGTTTCCTTCCCTTCACTTGCTCCACAGTCAAACAACGAACAGATTTCACCACGGGGTCACATCCCCAATTTTACTCAAAGTCCGTTTATTCACCCCTACGAATTTCATCGGACCAATTCAAATACAAACATGCAACTTACCTTACAAACTCACGAGGTTTGAGTCTCTATCCAGATCTAATCCAGTTATCCCCAATGATCTTTATTCCCTCAGTTTTTTTATTCCTGGTATATCGCTATATGTCATGAAGAAACCATAATCACCTTATCTCCGTGAATAATATTGACTTCTTTCCCGCTTCAAAGTGAATTGGTATTAAATTTTTCAATAGGTATACCTTTTGATAAGCCGTGATCAAAAGTCGTATTCTGCCTTTGAAATGAATGGCGCGTTATGTGTTGCCTCGCTTTCACTCCCCTAGGCTTACGTGGGAAGTATGCATAGCGGCTGTCGACCAAAAAAATGCAGATATCCTCAGATTTCCGATTGCGTACCTGTAGGTATGCCCATATTTATTTCCTCTGAAAAGTTTCGCCGTTATCGTTCCCACAAAATCGATTTGTTACTTCCGCCCTGAGCGTTCGATGCCGCGAGGGTTCCTTCTCCCGAGGGCACAATCGAAATATATATATTTCCCTTCACTTTAATCCTCGATGGGTAACTTTCCCCGAGTTTGTGACGGTGAAAAAGTATGACTATATATAGGTATATACATGTTCCACAGTCATCCTGTTGTAGGCCCTCTAATTTTTCGACTGACCACAATTTACTCCGTGCTCGAGATATTAATCGGTGATAACGTAGCAGCTGGTCAGCCGGAGGGGTTGCGCCCACGAAACAACGAGTTTGTTAAATTAAAGAGAAATTTATTAATCCCATTTGGAAAAGGCAGGTAGGTATATCACAAATGAAAAAATATTACTACACATACCGATAATTTTTGCAAGCCCGTTGACACTATGCTGATTCGTATTATCCATTTATTTTCTTTTGTCATTTTTTTAACTTTTTCAGAAAGTGAATTTTTCAAGTGAAAAAAGGATGCAAACAGAATGAAAGAACTTGCAACTAGATATATTCTAAAGTCTGTACAATCTGGTGTATTTGCACGATTTTAACTGATGCATCGTACAAATTTGAATTGCAAACTTTACTACATTAAGCCCGCGGGATGTTTTTAAATCAACGAATCAGACTGCGTAGCGAAAACCATTTTTAACATTATTTCACTCGGCGAAAAGACTCGACTTATTCCTATCTGCTTTACATTTTTGTTAATGGAAATATATAAATTTTTTTATTTATTTTTTTTTTTTGCACAATGCAGTAAACGTGGGACTTGACATTGTAAGAATAGAACTTACCCGACTTCGAGGGTATATGCATTTATATACCAGAAGCAGTAAACTCTTTGCATACCCACAGGATATACCTTCCACAGAATCCCGCATAATTGGATAAAGCGAATTATTGCATAAATGCTTGATTGCACTCGGTACTTTTTCCGGACATTAAACTTGTACATATCTGTCGTGTAAATATGAATCCGTAAACATAATTCCCGAATTTATTTTTGGTGTATTTAATTATTGCCATCCGTGCAGATTTCTCTGAAAAATTATAAACGACCTGATGAATATCGTCAATAAATATCAGTGTAGATGATCATCGCTACTCTGCTACTCGGTTAAAATACGAATCTGCTACAGTAGCAGTCCGTAAATTGGCTAGTGTAAAATTTTGCGGACCACCGGCTCATTAGCAGCTACGCTTTGTTCCGTTTCATTTAATTTTGCTGGTCGCGGATTCGAGCAAAACTTCCATGTGCATATATACACATACGTTTGTATGAATATGCGGATACACCGCTCGTTTTCAGCCTCTCAGCCCGCCAACATGAGGGAGTCATTTGCATCGATTTCAACCGTTCGGGTTTAATTTGCTTTTAGTTAATTACAAAACGGTTGAAGTATTGAACGGGGTATTTATCTGCACGACCACAAATATAACCGTTCATTATTTATATGCTGAAGTACTGTGACCACCGAGGTTTCGCGTTCCTCGCCAATTTTCTTTATCCAAATGAACATTAAACGATTAAAAATTGTCACAAGCCGAGTTTCATATCCGTAACTAAAATCTTGAGGGTGTAGGTATTCCCTGCCCAATGTCTTAGTCCTCGCCTATCTCGTTCGCGAACCTCTATTGCACGCCAGATTCTGATCCTTCGAATATCTCGACATCTGACACGACCCGAATAATGTAGGGTTAGTAGGTGAAAGGGCGCAGACTAACGCGATGGACGTCTTGTTTCATCAGTTGAGTGAAGGGAGGCCGGAAGCTGTGGGAGTATATGTGTATACGTTTGCGTGCGAAAACGCGACGCAAAGTGAGGATGTTGTATGCACGGTATATGTTGGTATATATGCGAAACTCTATATCATCCGAGTGGCATCGTGATACCCATTTATCGCTCGTCAACTCAATCAATACTCTATTCTATACGATTTTATGGAATTTATCTTCCACTGAACTAGAGGGACGTACGAGAGTCTAGAATCCCCTGCGGGATATCCTTGTGTAACCGATCGTCGCCACGATCGCCAATACCCTTGAATCTTGCGAAATAAGAATCCACCCTTGTTTCCAGCGAGGAAATTCGCGGAAAACAGTTACATACAGATTTCTGTCTGGTCAAAATAGTTCCATTCTTATCACACGGATTAAATTCAATCAAAAAAATTGACTAACAATTTGGACACTAGATCCTTGACGAATAATTTCGACGGTTTCGAATCTCGGCGCGGATAGACCCGTCGCGAAAATCAGACCGTGATATTTTTTGTATTTCAAAAGAAACTTTGAAGTGAGCATTTTTTCCTATAAAAACGGTACTTGGGAACCGAGAAATCGTATCGTCTGGTTTTATATTTCAGAGTTCGTAAAGGCCAGAAAAAAATATCTTTCAAAACTCGGAGTTCGATTTTAGCAGACTTTACCCTATAATAAATGTCACTGTGGGTAATAGTTGTTGGAATAACTTTTCCCCGAGGCGATAGAATGAATAAGGTATGGGTGTATTATACGAATACTAACTTGCAGCTCGTTCGACTACAACGAGCGTTGTCCACCATTATCTGATTTTTATTCATTCGACACATTGTTTCTGGATTATAGGCTGTCCGCAGCGATTACATTTATCATTCTTAATATCATTTTTTTTTTTTTTCTTTTTGTTTCCATTTTTTATGTCGTATGTGATCTACTGTGGTACCAAAATACGTTTTAGCGCTAGTTCGAGTAACTATCTGAATATCCGAAGATCGCTTTCCATATGGCATAAACAACGATTTCATAAGTTATCCTTTTAGTCTATACACGGGAAAAAATGTGAGCTCAGTGGCGAGGCGCCAATAATTACGCCACCGATTACACGAAAAATAATCTCGTTAAAAATTTGGTTTCTTACTTTTCCGATTCGGTAATCTATCGATGAAAACGTTTAATTAGCATTTATTCTGTGGAAGGCAAGTCACAGCGGTTTTATGACACGAAAATCATTCTTAATATAATTTTCAACGAGATATAGAAATATAGAAAAATTTGTTCATTCATAAATCTCTGGAAATAGAATTTGGCGAAAATCGTGTTAACATCGTGCATATCCGAACGGTTCAAATTACCATGGGGTAAATTTCCCGTGGCTCGCGTCGTAGTTACCTCGTAAAGATCTACCTGTGCACACGTGTAGAATAACGAGCCTCGTTGACGAGTCATGTTATATTCCACTATTTACCCTCAAGTCAAACGCGAGGTTATACCGAACGAGTTTATAATGAAAGAACAATTAGCCCGAGGCAGTGGTGGATTATTCTTGATAGGCACACTATATAAGTGCAGTAAATCGACGAGCAATTTTTCCTTTTTTTTTTTCTCTCTCTTCTCGTTTTCCCGATTTTTAAAACCGTACAAAAATCACGCATATATTTATATACATATATATGTATATATATATGGCGAAGAGGCGTGTCATCCACGACCTACCATAACCATGATGAAAACGAGAGCACGTTTCGCCTTTGCTCACGAGACATCGAACCCCTCCTCGCCTTGTACCACGTCTCACTGTAAAAGGTACTTGTCTTGATTGTTTGCACGTACGGTTACGTAATAACACGTTTATCCACTGAATGGGATTTCTTGCCAATCTAACATTGACCTTTGATTTTAAGATTCAAAGAATCACGCTGTACCTCCCGCGCCGAACAAACGACCATTCTCTTTCTAGCTTTTCAATTTTCGCTGAAATTCTCAAACTATCGAGGGCATCTCCCGATGCATTTCTGGAAAATTTTTAACATCGAGTCGTAATATGATCCAATTACAATCGTCACACTTAACCTCGATGAAAAAGGAAGTGCTGCGTGCAGATAAGCACACAACACTTTGTATGACCTTTGCTACTTTGCCAGTTCCTCAAACGATGCATTTGAGATCGTCGTTCTTTACCTGCTAATTGAAACGTGGGCAGGCTATTTGCGTGAATACATCAAGGCGGGATATGAAGGAAAAATACGGGGAAAAATATGAAAAAAATTATGAAAAAAAATCAGACACTTGTTGTGTAATAGATGCGCAACATCTTACCACGTATATATGCTCTTCCACGTGTACATATACACCTTGTGCTATAGGTATACGTTAATAAAATTGAGAGTCGCATAACCAGTCCTACTACTCGGTAATTTTGAAAAAATGACAAACTGTGCTCTGCTGTGCTTTACTGGACGTATACCTATGCAATATACATATGTATACGATTTAGCAGTATATATGTAAATATAATATAGTGAATGACTGTAATAATGCGATGTCTAGGCTGCAGTAACCCCCTGAGATCCGGAGTGATATTCATATACGTTTATTGTCCCTCTATCTCATGCTCAGATAATGCATTTCGTGCTTTACGAACTGGAAATAATAAATTGGCCGTAGGAAATATTACTTCCCACGTAGATGTTTCTACTGCAATATGTAAACTGTCAAAACACGATCTATGCTACGATTCGTTTAATAATTATTCATATTTTTTTTCAAACTCTATTTGGCTTGGAAAATCAAAGGGGGCGTATTACATACTTCCGTCACAATTTCAATTTCTGATTTTTATTTATTCACTAATTTCTCATTCTCTCTCTGATTTGTAATCAAGACATTTCTTTTCTCTCTCTCATACGATTATTTCAACGACGGTTAAAATTATATGAAAATTCTATTCATTCTATTAAATTCTAATTATATTCAGCCATTTCTGCGTGAAAATTAAACTTCTATCTATACCGTCGACGATTGTTGGCACTCTGAGATCTTCTTAGTCTAATTTCATACATAGAGTAGAAATGAAGATATGTTTGAAAGTGATTTCCAAACGATTTCAACAAGTGAGAAAAAGAACAATCTTTTTACCAATCTAATACCCTGCTGGTAAAACTTGGAAAAATACTAAATGAATCCAAGGTGATCGAGGAAAAAACATGTCTACTCATTAATTTATATTAGTTAGTAATAACGACGCTTCTCACTCTCGCCCAACCACGTTTCCCAAATTTTTCATATTTCATTTTAACGTGTATAACATGCTACCTGTTTTATCAATTTTTTAACAAACTTTCCACGTGCAGAAATTCTCTTTAATAATTTATATTGTTTGATCATACAGAATAACGTAGCTCTCCCATATTTATACCAATTTAATCAACCAATTAGTGAACTAATCCAGTGTTATAAATTATAACAATTTTTTTATCATCTTTTTACAGGTACGAATGCTTCTCTATGCTCTCATCATACGATCTGGATTCGGTGAGATAACATGACAATAATTATTAAAAATTCTCATATTTTTAAGTTCAGATGGATTGTGATTTCATACGATCTTTTTTTTTTATGTTTTTTTATTTCACATATCGAGTTCCCCTTTGAGTCTTTCTAGGTAAACGGCTGTCTCTCAGTAGTCAGAGCGAGTATCATATTCGAAATGAAAAAATATCGGTATAAATACTGTTGCCAAATTACGATAACGCACGCGACCCTTGACTTGGAAACAGAGAAAAATAATTTATATGTATATATACGTATACATATATTTATACGGTTTAGTTTACACTTCTCCATCACGAATATAAACGCTCGCACGAACTCCGATCTTTCACCTGTAGTTTTTTTTTTTTCTTTTCCTCTTGTTACTTGCAACCAATTCCCACACGAACTTGAAGCTTATCGCTTCTCGCCATGTCACACCTTTACCGCCTCGGTACCTGACGTGCTGAAATATTAGCTACTATAAAAAAGAATACTGTTCGCCTACCTAAATTACTTCCCATAAACGTTTATCGTTTCTTGTGCCTATACATGTATACGATATGTATATGTGTACATACACCTACTCCAGATAATACACATTTTTCTTTTTTTTTTTTTACCAATTTCTTTTTTTTCTCCTGTTTTATTTTTCTTTTTTTTTTTCATACAAGAAAGATTTTTGAACAAATTTTCTTTGAAGTGCGTTATAACTTTGATTCTATATCGTATTCAATCACAAACTTGATACCCATTGACCTGGATTGACCAAGGTGCGCATGGTGAAATTGTGAGAATACTGGTATTGTCTGACATCACAATACTATATATTCTGATGTATCGTGGCTCAGTATCCTGTACCTGTAATGGGCTTATCCTGTTTCACCGCTACGCGAAAACGTCGAACATCCCCCATCGACACGATAGCTTACTTACGGGACTCTGGTCTAGTCTCGCATTCAACTGAATGACGGGACGCACGGTCTGAGCGTGCGCTTATATAACAGAGTATCGACTCGAAACGTCAACACTCAAGGCTTTCGGAATCGCAAGGTTTTCCGAGGTAATTAAATTAGACCAGCATCGCCGAGAGAGGAAAGAAAACATAGAGTAAAATCCTACCAAATAAAGAGAAAGAAAAATAAAACGAAGACGAAGACGAAGAAGGAAATTAAAAACCTAATTTACTTTATTTCGTTAAATTCTTCTGCACGTTTTGCACATTTGAAAATATTTTCGATTCTGATATAATCAGGGCGAATTTTTCTTTTCCTTCCCTCTTATTTTCTATTAATGTTACTTCGTACCTCTACGCGGTTCACTTTTCAATGATCACTACCCCTCTTTGCCAAGGCAAGACATGATATGCTATTACTCGTCACGTAAACTGACAAAGGGTTTTGCGGAAGGTATATTTACCAGGTGTTTCGCGGGGGTATATTTAATTATTAACTTAACGCAAAGAGCCAGTCTTGTTCCATTTACGAGTCAATTTTCCCTTCAATCAATATTTCGGAGTAGATATTTCCCCGTTTTTTACATAAATCAAATTTTTTCACTACGAGCTGTTAAGATTTTCTTTCAATGCTTATAGATCAATTGGCGAAAACTTTATGTCAATATCTTCTATCATCGAACGCCTGTAGCCGTTCTCCACTTGTCAATTGAAAGTTTATTATTTTTCCAGTGATAGAGTTCGTTAGATTGTATGAAACAATAAAACCTCACGCGGTGTGGATACCATCCGAAGATTTCCCATGAGAGGATATGCCGGCTGTCGTAATACCATTAGCTACATATTTCATAAAAATTGTCTAAATTTGAAGAATAGATTCAGACTGAAATAGACTCAAGTCTTTGACTTGATATCGAACTATGCAACTACCGGTTGTTCTAAGTTAGTTATTCGATAATTCGTTGGCATCAAGTGTTCGCAAATATTTATAACGCCCTTTGTATTAGCCATGGGTAATCCCCCTAAATATACTCGCGGGCTTTGAAATTCCCGGGTCGTTAGTCGCCCCAATAGTATAGCCTTCAATCAGAAAGGAATAGGTAACAGGTTTGCCGATCAAACGGCAAATAGGCCAGACCAAGCTTCGGATGGTATTTACCCAGTAAAGGGCCGAGCGAACCAGCGCTTGATTCCGTATTCACGCTGAGATAATTTCCGCCTAACAATATCAAGTCCCCTTGAATTGCGCCATGAATCTCTCTCGCCGTTTATTCGCGAACGGACGCGTAACTCTCCTAGATTTAGTGGCCATGTTCATCGAACACACCTGACTAAGCCCAACAACAACGTAACAACGACCTACGCGATACGATATGCCTCGTCCACGCACTACCTAGGTATCGTACGGTAGAGAAACTCTGCTACCAATCCCTACATAACCGTCTATATCACCGATACATATATGTATATCACAGCTCGTTACTTGCCCATACGGAAATTACATGGCCAGGTATTGGCGCCGTTGCACAATGCAACCTGGCCCTTCCTAACGACCACCTGACGCCATCTGGCCTTTTATTTCTTCGTTATTTTCGAGGTGGGAGAATTTTTTGGAGTCAAAATCTCGGAGGGTAATAATTAGCGCGCTATATGTCATTGACGATAATTATTTGGATATAAGCATTGGTCCAAATATGTAGTCAAGCAATATGAAAGGATGTGCATAATATCGTGATAAGAGATATGAAGTTATTTTCCGTGCTTTCAGTCTTTTGAATTGACGAAGTACTTTGAAGTTTTTTCAGCACGTAGGTATATGTAGTCGGGCATTACTCATACCTTGCGGTAACTAGAAAAAGTCGTTGAAATTTTTCGCACTGAGAACACAAGCTGAAAGTATTACTGGGAAGCAAAGAATTTGATTAAATTTTGAAGCAAGATTTCCACTACTTATATGATTATCGCCAGTGCACTAGCCAGTTTAACACTCTACCGCATAAAACTTAACCATATAGGTATACGTATACACGTATGGCAGAGAGTATAAAGAAAAAAAGAAAACTGTCAGAGCTTGCGAATGCCTTTACAAAATTGAATATGAAAGATTAAAGGTTTGAGATGAAAGACCCGGATGCTTTTCGCATTTTGCCTTTGCTATTCGCTCTTCGCTCTTCACTCTTGGCTCTTCGTTTTCCGCTTTTTGCTTTTCGCTTTTCGGTTGCACGCGGCTAGGCTGCCGAGATGAAAGCTTGCAGAACCTCGGCTACCAGAAGAGAGGACTGCCAATTCTCTTCCCTGCTGTCAGCAGCCGGACCATTCATTCAATTCGACATCCATCGAGTTGGCATACGGTGTTGAGTCTAGGCTGAACTTTCCTTTGATCATCTTTTCATTTTCATTTTTTTTTTTTTTCCTTTTTTTCTTTCTTTTTTTTTCTTCACTCACAGCTTACCAAGTCCGTTCAAAATCAACCCATCGAACGAAGCACGTCCAGCGATAACGCTTCGAGCCAACTGAATTGCAACCGGTTTGAATTTTACGTGGAAAAAAAAAAAAAAACAGTTCAATTTATTATTCGGTCGTAAAGAACAAATCCACGCTAAATACGCTAGGATTTCATGGGATTTTTTCCCTTGACCTTTTTTTATTCCTATTTTTTATTTTATTTTTTTATTTTTGCCCAGCCACTGACAAAGAATCGCTACTATTTCTTTCTCACTCAATCTCTTGTTCCCTCTCCCTTCCTCTCACCCTCCCTCTGTAGGTGGTTTTAATTCCACGTAAAATGGGTCGTGTGTACCGACGGTTGGAATGAAATATTTTCCTCACTAAAGCCCAAAGCCTTCGCGTGCAGTTCTGTCGGACAGATTTGCATCCAAGCGATTTTCCGTAGCGTAGCAACAGTTCGCCTGACATTTACCAACTCGGTGCATGGTAGACCTACGTACTTCCTCGATGATTGAATAAATCACATCTAAAGCATACCTAACATTGTTAACTAAATTGAACAAAATTCGAAACCACATGATAACAGTCGCAATTCTCCGTAGTTAATTGAATCAGCGTAGGTATTGTTCATTCGCTAGCTTTGATACATTTTTCTGAAGAGAAAGAACCCTTTCAGACCGTTCATGGAACGATTGTGTGAGCTAGAAAAAAGGGTTTTAGGAATCCGATAACGAGTACGAACATAAATTCATTCCATGATTATTTATTCCATCCCTTCGTCGTCGTCAAAGTAAAAACTATAAAAATTAGTCCTAGAGGCCACGGTCTTTGGCGTCATCGGAGAGAATGATGTATCGGAAAGAGGATAAATAAACTAAGTTCTAAGTTATCACCGTTAAAAGTTACACGAACCAGCTAAGTGCTAGAAGAGAAGTGGGCAGTATCGGTAAAAAACGAGAAGAATTTATGTTCAAACATCCAGTTTTAGCAACACCTTCTGTATACAGGTATATTATATACACAAGTACGGGGTATATACTTCCGGCATAAAGATGCGCGGGTAATTGTGAGGCACTTTAAGAAATAGACTCGGTCTAGTAAACCGGCTGACAATATCGACAACCTACAGCAACAGCAAACTCTGCAATGATACTAATGGTAAAAGTAACGTACAGATATCTACCGGCTGCTGCGCTGGAGCAATAGTATAACATGCTACCTAGGACTAATTCATTAGGTTCTTATGCGTGACTTATTACGAGCCAGGGCTCGCAATCCTCTCCCGTCATGCAGATACGCCTTTCACGTATACTGCACTTGAGGAAATGTACCACCGGGTACGAGTGTGTCTACCCATAGCTCAATGAATGCATACATCTATACTATGTATATATACGTAGTCAGGTATCATGTACCGACAAGTAAGTATGTATATTCCTAAGCTGAAGAGATTCATCCTGCAGCTGTTGTTCCATCGCACTTCTATCATCCTTTCTGCATCTGTTTCAATGACCCGTTGATGAAGCAGAATCCTCCAATCAGATATTCTCTCATGGTTTCTAAAGCCCGGAAATTCTCTCGGTGGGAGTATTTGAGGTAAATGCGTAGCAGGTTTCATTGAGGTATTTTGTACAGTGTGAAAGTTAACGTCATTAAAACATTCATGTCTGATGTCAACAGCAATTAGTAATCGGATTTGAACACCTTAGTAGACTGAGATTTCTCTCATTTTCTCATTTTGCAATTATATGTTGCATCATTTGATTCAGCGAAATTGAAATACGTGTTTGTTCCATGTTCTTGATCACTGATACAATGGGATTTGCTGAATCATCAAATCCCACCACTGCCACTGGTCGTTAGATCTCGGTCCGTGGAAATGACTACGTATGCTACGATATGCAAACTCCATTACGAGGTCTCAGTCAGAAATTGGTCTTTCGAGTTTGGAGCAAAACTTATCCTAGTTTTCGTAATTATTGTAACCCAGTTCCGTGAGGAGAGAATACCAATTAGTTACCGCGAGGTCTATAATTGGGATAAGTAGGTAGTATATATTTCTAAACGTACCTACTAATTCCTGACTCAGCAATTTTACAAGAACAACCTCGAAACGTTCTTACGCAACTTATATCCCGTAACTCAGTAAATACCAGGTCCAAGTTGGGTCATATCAAGGAATAAGAATCTTATAATTTGATACGATCTATCCTCTCAAAGTACCTTAAAAGAATCGTTACAATAGGACACCCTGATTTCACACCCTCGAAACACACGGTTTTCAAGTTTCAACTCTGCCCCACTTTTCATTTCCGCATTAGCCCCATAGCCGGGGGTCTCTGTAAAGGCGGATCATTATTCCGATTCGAACCATACGTTAGTTGCAAGCAATTAGGACGTGGTCAGTGATCAGGACATCTGCCTTACTAAGTGGTCCGTACAATGTCAAGTCTCGTTCTTTCGCCGCGTAGGCAATTTGCAAGAGGGTGGAGAGTCTTCTTTTTGGTTTTGGTCCTTTTATTTTTCATTTTTACTCTCGGAGATGACAGTGTCGTCGACTCTAGGTGCGGGGTGAGTATACGCGTGTGTGTGGTCCAGTAGCGCGGTGATTGTCCTCGGCCCGATATCCGAGGACCTAGCTAAAGCCTGGGCGTCGGTGAACACGTGAGGCGCGGTGAGTTATGGCACATTGTTCCATGCCCGTAGCCACACTGCCAGGAACCGCCAGGACACCAGGGCGCACGGAGAGGTGGTACATCATAGTAAGGCTAGCTAGACGCTAACGAGCAACCCCTGGAGGCTGGCTGACTTCCATATTCCAACGCAGAACCACCACCACCACTACGGTCATCAGGAGTAGCATTGCCCGTACTCGTGGAGTTCAACGGTCCGATGAATTCTATTATACGCTTCGGCAATACTATCCTATTACTCGTTGACCGGATCGGGCCAAATCGTAGGACCAGAACCACTTGGCAGAGGTTTCCGTCTTGGAAGGTAGAATCGATAACAGGCATTTCTCTTCTAGCTAGCTTCATCTGGATCGAGTTTTACCACGCCAACTTTGAACTCGCTATTCCGAACCTGTTACCAAAGACAATTAATCCGATATACAGGTAGAAACTTACGAGTATCGAAAATCCTGTATATCTATTCGACACGTGATTCGAATTTCTGATAAAAGATTTTTGGGGGCCAGGTTGAACTTCCGAATCTTAAAAACTCCCAAACGGTAAAAATTCTGAAATTGAATATTACCGATTCACAGTTTTTAGAAAGGGTACTTTCCAGGAAGTCTACACAGCCAATTTTGAAAAGGTCGAAACGAAGAACACCGGAGGTTCGAAATTCCGAAAGCTGAAGATCAAAAAGGCCAAGGCTCCGAAACTTGAACTTCACGCATGATAACTCGGGCTGTATTCACCGTATCGAAACCAGCAAGTGGTCAAATTAATCGCCTTGAGATGTGGATTTTGGAAAGAAAAAGTTTCAAAATCCTATAAATTATTTATGACATCGAAATTATTGATTGCAGCAGATG
The DNA here is from genome assembly GCA_963978835.1 of Tenthredo scrophulariae. Lineage (NCBI taxonomy): Eukaryota > Metazoa > Arthropoda > Insecta > Hymenoptera > Tenthredinidae > Tenthredo > Tenthredo scrophulariae. The sequence continues at coordinate 11,151,363 of OZ022234.1, forward strand.
AAATGGGTTTCCGTGAAGAGGTGATCGATTAGAATGAATTATTTTTCGTCTTCAACTTCGACGTTTCTGAAAATTCGAAATCGTCTGAAACAAATTCGGAATTGCAGATCGGCAAATCTGATATTTGCGTTTAAAAAGTAAAGAACATGAGTGATGAGATGAGACTACCCTCCTACCTACGTATTAGCCTTTCTTTTTCTTGGTCACCAATTTAATAATTTGTTTAATGATTCGCTTCGATGATGCCTCTTCGATGTAGCAGATTAGATCCGGAATTTTCATGGGCATAATATGCGTATATCATCATGTAGATGTAGGAAATCGATAGACCAGAGCGTGGGTCGAGCGAGTCTCGTCAAGACAATGCAATACTCTTCTATGACCACTGGTTGCAGTCGACCTCTGAAGGTTCAGTCAATTATGAGAGGATTGGAAAAAAATCTGACATACAGTCATCGCTGGCCATTATATTATCATGGAAAATATCCCTTCCACGACGAAGGAGTAAGTACCGTTACTCTTTTATTTCAACGTCCTGCAGGACCGAAGCTCTAGAGCGTAGACGTCGAGTAAATCATGCATGAGTACGTAGGTATAATAAAACCACGATGAACAGCCCTTTTTACTCGTGGTAAACCATAGGAAGAAAGGCCTCTAAGTTTGCCACTAAATTCGCACACTTCAATCGTATGGCGTCATCCTTTGCGGTTCTTGTCTCTTCCTTCTGTCGCTTGAGTGTTCTTCGATTCTGAAAGACATCAAGAGCTAGTACCCGGTAGAGCCTCTCTGTCTTTGGTATTAGCTAGTACGTTTTCTTACGCGCTTGAGTGGTCCTTTTACTCGAAGAAAATCAACCGGTCACAGGTCGAGCTCGAAAGAGCCAATTATTTTTGTCGTGACATTTGGGATAAGACGTGGACAATGTGACGACCCTACCGAATTCATGACGGCGACGCTAATCGCGTGGGGAGATCTTCCCGACGAATGAATACGCCCTAATATAAAATTTCTGGAATTGCTAGGATCCCTCTTCGGCTCGCAACTCCCCAGTGTCTTACCAAGGGAACGCAATGTGTCACCATAACAGTGGATGGAGGACCAGTCTCGAAAGAGAAGCACAGTTATAATTGGTAATCAGATTTTACTTATCAACTCTTTTCGTTTGAATCATTTTTTTATATTGAACGAAAAGCTTCGAGTCCGCGAACCGAGCGTAACGTTATTCCAAAATGCGTCACACTAATTAATCAATCGTAAGAAATTCCTTTTTGAAAGTTGAAGCATCAGAAATTGGCCAGGTCGTTGCATCGAGCGCCACGATTGATTGGCACCGATCGATCTCACGAGAAAAGCCAATAACTGGTAATCAAATCCTCTCATGATACATCCCTGGTCGGTGTTTGATCGCTTTGAATCTCTTTTCAAAATCCACTCACCGACTTCAAAGTAGACGCGGTAATTAGCGTAGTCTGAATCGCAGATATCTCTACGACCAATAAATTATCTACAAACAGGCACAGAACGTATTACCAAATCGGTTTCAAGCGGAAATGAAACATTCGAGAAAATCAGTCTCAACCCGGGTGTTATGCATCACGTAACCGGCACCTCGCATGGTGCACGAAACGCCAACCTCAGTAATCGTCGGTGCCTGGTACCCGAACTGAAATCAGAGAATCCTGAAATCTGACAGCACCCAAAGGAAAACCGTGTGTTCCACACATGCCGCTCTACCAGAATTCGCACTGACTCCTTCCCTCCATGATATTTGCATTCTACTGCATGATTCAAACCGTTCAGATTTCGCGGATAACATTTCTGCAGGTATAGATTTGTTGTTAGTTTAGAAAGAATTGTGGGATATGGTGATTTGGAAGCGATCTAACTGTTCGGAAGTGCGTTGAGTAGAGTATGCATCTCACATCAACGATTTCGATTATTATTTTCCACTGGATTTTAATTGAGAAGATTTTTGACAAAGACCTCACGCAACCTTCGAGATAGAAATAGATGTGTACGCCCATACTCATCCTTTGAGATGAATCTGGAGCAGCGTTAGGTATACGGTAAACAGTTTGTAGGCAAAGGAGTATATACCTATCTTTTACTCTTCAAGGAAATGACTCTCCAGAGCTCTAGGCATTCGCATATTTTCCACCCTTCGCGGGATTTTTGCAAAACTAAAATGCGTCTTTTTCGGGGACGAAAACTGCGGTAACAGCTTCTGCAGGGCAGAGCCTGGTTACTAGTGGCAAGATTTAAGCCGTTTAAGCTATGCAAAATATACCCACCGTAATTTGCTAGCGCCGTTGCACGGCTATAATTTTCGCAGTCCCGCTGGTAACAAACGTTGGAGAGGTTCCGCATTCGGGAAAACAGAGAGGAGGAAGGCGATAGAGAAAGATAAAGAGAGAGTTAGGCAGGGAAAGAGGAAGAGGAACAGAAACAGGAAGAGAAAGAGAATGAGAGAGACCAAAGTAGGCTTCTCGCATTGTTCCAGTAATCGGGTCATTATTCACTATGACGCGTTAAGCACGATCCCCTCCTTCTGCAGCCACCCTCGTTCACAGTAGCACCTTATGTAGCTCTGCGTATAGATATGATATAAATATAGAGACACATATACATCGGTTTACATTTTTAACAGACGAGAATTCTGAAAAAATTAAAAAAAAAAAGAACAACAAATTTGTAATCCTTCCGGTAGAGATTAAGCTTGGGAATTATTATTCAAATGAAAGTTTCGCTCGTTATAGTTTAATTTTTACAAATTTAAGAATTTCTACTTTATCCAAGCAAAAGAACGTTGAATCCATTTAGTTGTATCCCTGATGCTAATTACCTACCTATTTCAAATTTATCCAAATTTTTTTCAGTAAGAGTGATGGTTTGAACCGATCAGGGACCCTTTTCGACATACGTCATTCGTCGTATTTACACATTGAGATAATATCTCATCGCGCGATATTCGTGCCATGTTTTTATTATCGGAACTCTCGTATCAAACGGAGAGAGAAAGAGAGCGAGGAGTAGGGAGCAGTCCGTTTGGTTTGATCGATATTTCTATCTGTTTGCGGAAGATACACGTCCACCAGTTTTTGGGAAACATCTGTCACACTGAGCTGTGGAGAAAAAAATTAGAGAAATGAAAATTAATGAAATAAAAAAAGCGTACTACATTGCACGTTTTGCAGAATATTTAGGCTCATCATTTTTCCACCTTCAAAAAGCAGACATAACAAGCGGTTAGATTTTCGTGCCCACGCATCGAGAATGACAGCATTACAATAACGTGGAAAATTGCATGAAGATATATCTGGAAATTGCTCGACTGTTCATCGTCCTTCGAGTAACCACTATGGATCGCAATGGAAACTTGAGATTCATTCGGAATTATAGTATGGCAAAACAATTATCTTTAATGTTTCATTTTCTCTAAGGACACATGTCGAGCTCGTGGGCTGCGAGACAACCTCGCTTTTACCTTAAGTGAATCATCGCCAAGAGTTGCCGTCTACATATTCACGGAATTAAATCCGCCGCGCCCAAGACCATGCGTCATATCTGAGCACAAAGTACCGAGAGCGTATGAAGCGGTGAAGAAGGGAGGAAATTTCTCAACGAAATATACATACCTCCCAATTAATCCCTTTCGAGAAGGATATATCGCTCACAAACATGTCCATCGCGCCGGATTAAATTGCGAGAATCGCGCCTCTGTACGTTTCTAAATCTCACCCTCAAATCGAATTAAATCACACCATTTTTTAAACAACGTACGAGGCTTTACAAAGAGATTTATAGTCAATCACCAAGCTCTTCATTCTTCGGACCTTGGGACACCATATCCTATTCAGACACCCCCACAGTAGAGACAGGATTATCTGCCTCCGATCCTTGAAGTTAATTTATTGATATTCATCTCAGGGTTTCGTACTTTGAGATATTCGGAAGGAGCTTTTCACGTCGTGCAGTCGATCATCTATATATTCGCCATTTATCGAAAGAATGAGAGCCCCGCTTTTAGCCACGTTACCTAAACTGATGGGGATAACGACAGCTGTAAAGCTCTTTGACTGGAACACACTGGGAAGACACAGAGTGAGATAAAAAGAGATAATCTCTTGCATCCGTGACTGGTCACCACTGTGTGCAAGTAGTTCACACAATGGCTGATTAAGCCGCTTCTAAGGGCGCACACAGTGTTCGAGCAAAACCTCCACGGTCTGATCAAGATAGTCGGAGGTAAACCGGTACCTAAGCAAGTTACCCTCCTATAACATGGTTCCAGGGACAGTATAACTTTGCAGGCAAAGCGGGGCTGTCGAGTTTGTATGATCATGCCAACCTTGAACCTGATCCGTGCTGTTTCCTCCGAAGTGCCCTGCTCAGAGATGCTTCAATTTCATCTGGTATTATACGATATTCTAAAAGCCATGTGCACCTTAATACCTGAAACATCCCTGTGACTAAAGCAATTGAAAATATTGTGTTAGAAATTTGGGGAACTTGATGCCACGTATAATTTGACAACCGTATTCATGCACATGGATCAAGTTTTGAGAGTGCTTTTTTCCTGCTGATGAAACCAGACCAGAGATCGAATGAATCTTGATCTAATGTAATCTGGCTGAACTCGGAATGAAAATATTCTTATATCTGTCATAGTCACAAGCTGGTTTTGATTCGATACTTTAAAACGAGTATCCTAGAGCGATTGCGTTTCATTTGTCCAGGATGAAGAGAGGCGATAAAAAGAACAGAACAACGAATGAAAAAAGTATATAAAGAGAGGGAATCGAGTCTCGTAGAGAATAGAACAGAGTCTGGTACAGATAGCAGATAGTATCCCGCCCTGGGCACAGTCCACACCCTTGACGTTTGTCGGTGGTGAAGCAATTTCTCTTTGGACGAGAGCCTGGGGGTGGGTGTCCTTCGTAAATGGCGGTTTCATCGGCCCAAGTTGTTGGAATATTGTCGTTCTGGTGGCCGGGAGAAGAAGAGTGGAATGGGAAACCGGTGGCATAGGGCGTGCAATCCAGTGCAATGCCAAGCATTGTTCTTGCGTTCACGCGGACGAGTTTACCATTGGCAATGTCTGGTTTTGCAAGACCGATTCGGCATGCCGACGTCTCTGTCATCATCCGCCATTGTTTTAGCTGGATTTAATTACGGGATGCGAACATGAATCAGGATCGTGCAATTAGCGGGCTTTCTGCTTCCCTTCCTCTCTCTGACTCTCTATCTCCCCGCACATTACTCTACTTTAACCAAACCTTTTGCTGTGACGAAGACCCATGTACAACCCCTCGAAACGACGAGGAAAACCAGTCTTCGTGACAAGTCTGCACTCTTACTTTACCAACTCTGATTATTTGGCAAATCTCATTCGTTAATTAATGAATAGAAAATAAAAAAGAAGATGAGTCAAATTACAGTCTTGATTAATAGACATAAGCTTTAACAGTTTTCCTCAAGCTTCATTCTTCATACGAATACGAATAAGTCAGTTATTTTAATCATTGGTGAAGTTTCTGGCGCGATATCATCTACTTTTAATAATGCAGAAAAAGTTTGATCCTTATAAAAAATAGAAAAAAATATAATAATTGTGAGAGTGCAGGCTGTTAGTTTCGGTTATTGCTTAACAAATCATCGATTGAGACGAGCCTTCGCCTCTACCTCTACAGCAGGTGAGAATCTCAATGAGTTTTCTCCTGATACATTCCCGCGGCGTTTCTACACCATTTCCATTCTTTTACCTAAACTACGCTGATCACCTTTTCCAATGGGAAAATTTGCGATTCGACAAAATGAAATTTCAATGGTGAGAGATCAGCCCCTAAGGATCATTCCCGCAATTTGGTACACCGATATCAATGGAATAAGATCCACCATTGGACACATTTGACCAAGTATATGATAGCCAGAAAATATCTAATCATTATTTTATCAATCGAACAATAATTAATGAATATTTTTGTGCAAGGTGAGTTGTGAGTCCAGTATTTAATCCTTCGGTGTCGCGTGGTAAGGAGCCCGTGAATAATCGATTCGCCGTGTTTAGTCTGAAGGTAATTTCATCCATGCCACGAAACGAATGGCTGTGAAGCTGTGCGGCTATGAAAAAACAACAATCCCAACTCTTTTTCCATTGTAAAATGATACCACTGGTGCATTAAACGGGCGTATAATATTCGGGAAATAAAAATCGGAGTGAAATAAGTATACGGTAAATTTCATACACTGATTGACTACCTGGACCTGGACGATCGGCTTCGAGGATTTTCGTGTTTGTAGCGCAGAAGTATAGGAATATGAATGAATATCGAGAGAAACTACCGCGAGGATAAAACCCTGAAATCCGAATGTCGCATAAGACGTATATACGGTTTTTGATTGGTCAATAAATATTCTTAAAAAATATTTTATCGAGTCACGCGCAAATACGAAATAGAACTGTCCCGTCATCCTGACATCATATTGGACAAAACGATTCCCTCTTCCTTGTACGTAGATATATTATATTCCCGGCACGTGTACAACCGATTTTATTATTGACTGCAGGTTTCGTATCGTCGTTCATCTGGCCGGACGCTTTCCATCATAAACTTAGAAATAAACTAGTATAACACGAGTGTACACGTAGGTATGCGGTTATAGAAAATATACAGAGTGACCGACCCCGTCCCCAGATTTCTATAAAGTCTAGGAAACATAGCATATCATTCAATCATGATGGAAAAATAATCTCAACTCTTTACTCGAGTATGAAATAAACGCGATACGTGATGTGGGCTTGGTGGTGGACGTCGATCCCCCTTCCCCCGTCTATGTATACTTAACGCATGGTCCAGCCGGTATTTCACATTCTAATTACCAAGCAAAGTGTATAATTCCAGGTGTGCTTCTACAGGGTTGAAATATAGCTCTGAAAAATATCTGCTAGTCTGCCCGGAATGCGATCGGACGCGCCTCTAGCTCTGTTAGGACTCATAGTAAGTAAGTGGCCAGTGCATACGAACGTGGCGAAACCTTGCGATAACGAGTTCGCGGACCGTGAACCCGCATATTCACGTAACGCGTATATACACATACCCGCGGTGATGCGAAGTATAGGTGAATAAAATATTTCTAAAGGAATAATTTTGGACGAACGAGGGACTGCGGTTAAAAAAAAATGAAAAGAAAAAAAATAAAATAAAATAAAAGAATTAAATTCTTTTCGTTTTGCTCGCGGCTAAAAGGCGCGGGCGTCGCGGATGACAAGAATCGTTGAATGCTATATATGCCGGCGAGTGTTGACGCAAATGAACTAGCCAAGAATTACGTAATTTAATGACCTTGCCCTTGTCGAGACAGTGTTAAGGTGACTCTCACGGCCACACGTTATACCTCTGCACACAGTGACTATAACTACTTCGTAGCCAATCGACCATATACGCATGTATATATTTATATGTGTGTGTACCTGTACACTGCTTGCGCACCTTAGCTTTAATTTACGATTTAATTTCAATCATGCAACAACGCGCATCGTATTTTGCACTCGCGTTGCGTAATTCTAGGTGTGGATTAACGAGTTTTCGATATAATAAGGTACAGTATTGTGTTATATGATTTGAATTTGAATGAATAAAAATTTACTGTGAATATTTCTGTGCTGAATTGTGGATATAAAATTTTTTCTTTTTTTCTTCGTTTTTCGGTTTCCGGTTTTTATTCTTCTCGTTTTTCTACCCCGAGGGAATAAAACATCGTTTTTAACCAAAACCTGGAAAAAAAAATAAAATGAATAAATTCGTAACATTTTTTTGGTGGAAAATTTTAACCGGGTTAAAACTGAACAGAAACTAATCAAACTTTATCGACTGTTACGATGGAGATATTTACTGGACGGGTGTATGTAAAAATAAAAAAAATTATAAAAATAAAAAACGAAAAAACGATAGAAATTGCGAATTTTATTCACTGCCCGATTAATTTCCGCTTGGTATTTGACGAGCGGTTGTGTGTTGAATCGCATGAGAATTTAACTCGGTTTTACCCTGCACAATATGTCATACTACGATTTCATTTCCTTCGACAAAGATTCGGGCTTCATTTACCGCTTTGAATTGCCAATCAGAATTTTCTGTGATCGACGTATGTCAATAATATAACTACATAGTGAAAATGTGTCAGTAGTCATGTCAAATTGACGTGTAAAATTTGACAAAATTTCCTCAATAGAATCAATGCCGACAAGATTATCTCGTAATATTAACACCTGTCCACACTGTTGCGAAAAAGACAAAAAAATAAAAAAACTGACTGTAGGAAAAAAAAGCAACAAAAAAAATTGACGTAAAATTGTTTGTTGATCAAGCAGTCGATCTTAGCGCGTTTAGTATTTGCTAATTTTTATTTATTTTATTATTCTTTTTTTTCTCGTCTTTATCCTCGTTTATCGTACACCAATTTGTTACTATTTTTTCTGTCGTATCAGAAAGGAAGTAACATAATTCGCAAAACTAATTTGCACAAGAATGAAATTAATTATCTACCTACAACGCAAATTTAATGATGAATTAAATCATCGAGATGACACGTTCCATTGAAAACAATTCAACTATTTAATGAGTCAATTAAATAGTGACTCGACTTAATAATCACCTGTCTAATCCGTAAGTATATCTAACCAATAGAAACTGGGCAAAGGATTTTTTTTTTTTGTTTTTTTTTTTGCGATTATAGTATAGGCACATACAGACTCTGGATTTAAATCACCAAATGACTGTAAGACACGTGGTAACAATCCTGTTGTGACATTATAACTAAACTAACCATACGGACACGCGATCATAGTATCTAACTGTCAGACGTAATTAACAAAGTCTCACGAATAAACACACAGACTAACGCCTACGAGTTTTTTTTTTTTTTTTTTGACAATACTCGTTATCCACTAACCTCGTCCCAAAAGTTAATTACCGGACTTTAATGTGCGATAAAAACGTCGAAAGTGAGAATGCCGTAAACGTTTAAACCACCACCTTTTCCATAAAGAATTGCGATAGCTTGACTAACGCAATACCTCTGCGTAAATTAAACAATTTGAATTATAATTTATGACCTGCAGTGAAATAAATATTCTTGCATAAAATGAAAATTTCTCTTTTATAAAATAACCAAGCCGCAGAGTAATCTCGAAACATTAAAGCCACGAACTAGATTGAAACATCCAAGTCTCTTCTTCTACACGTATAGCTGTATAGCTTTCGAAGAGTTCTTCTAATTTTCTTTCTTCTTTTTTCCTCTGGCTCCTTCACCCTCTGGCTAATCGAATTCTTGACCATACAATTTCTCGACACTAGTTGCAAGTCTACAGCCAACCGGGACATTAACAGTGTGGGGAAAAATAGGAAAAGCCACCTAACACGAACCCTTTTCGCTAACTTTGTACTCGCTCCCGGTGCTGGAGTCGCAAAAACTATTTCTTTCTCCTCCGACGTCGCCTCCCATTTCTTCCGGAAATTACGTTTCCAGTAAAGTAAACGGATACCAGTTTCCGGTCAAAAGTCCCACTGTAATCAACTCATTTTACTTTTCGCTCTATACTGATCTCTATACGACTCATCATAGTTCAAAAAATGGAAAACTACGCGTTTTAATGATACTTTCACGAGACTTTGTTCTTTTCGATTGTAGATTGCATCGAGAAAAGACCGAATGACTATGATTGAGGCGCGGTTCGTTGCATGCATAGATCGAGGTTTCGACATTAGCAGTGACTTCGATCTGTGATCCACAAATCTGGCAATGGTATACGAGTGGTATTTTTATCTGAAAAAATAACTGGCGAATATTGTCTCGATTTTGGATAAACCTATATAAGAGATTCATTAGCTGGTTTTTTCGGCACTTGCATAAGGCTGATAATTTATTGAAAATTTAATAAATTATCGATTTATTTTTCATATGAATTTCCTTTGCACATCCTGCCTTAATGTAATGTAAATCTGAATCTGAAAGCAAATTCCAAAGGTCCCTATGTACATATGCGAAGGAAAAACGATTCTATACTCAGTACATAATCGAATTCCCGTTCAAAGACGCCCGCAGACTCGCCCCAAGGTATCTGAAACGACGTCTAACGTCGCGACGCGACGCAAGGATCCTTCTTACTCAACAACTATATATATATACATCATCTATAGGGTGTTCCGGGGTGACATGCCAATGTTTAACTACCACACCTGGATAACATTAGAACGTAAACTTCGGTGGAAAGGTTATACAAAGATTAGCCTGATCACCGAATGGGTGGAAACCTTTTTTCTTGATTGTTTGAGGAGCTGAAACTCCTTCCGCGAAACAACTTCTTCTGAAAATATAAAGAGGTACTTCCTTGACAAGATCTTCCGGCTTTGATAGGAAATTTGATTCCGAAAAGCCTTCAACGTGTAATAAAATATTCATCCAAGTTTTTCATCATTAAAATTCATGCGCCACACATCTGTGGATGAACATCGCGACTGCTTGGACGAGCAAGGTAAACCGGATGCAAACGCTATACCTACTAGGTGTGTGAACGTCAACGTCTAGACGCTAGACAACCGATATGATCAATATTTGCTTTTTATCTTAACCGCGTGCAAGTCCGCGAGTATTATTCGCACCGCGATTCGCATGGCTTCCAATTTCCTTATCTCGTTTTACCTTATACGATTCCTTCCCAGTACGTATACCGCAAAATCGGTTGAAACGAGCTTTCCAACGTTTGAAAATAGCGGAAAAAAAACTACGCGACTATTTCGCGATAGAATATTCTGCAGAAAGGTTGTAGTGTTCCACCTTTGATGGCAAATGACAATTTTCTCTATAAATGAAATTCATCCATAATTTACGATCGAAAGGACAATGGTCTGTCGCAGTTGAAACCTGATGTCATCGAGCGTCAAAACTTTTTCGTAATCGATCGACGCGAGTCTTGCGAGGTTCTAAATCGTCCCAAACGGCTTTCGACCTTCTTGGAATTTTCTTTCTTTGATATTCTCATTCTCAAAGAGCCGGAAGCCCTTTTTTCATCGTCGGTTCTCTACAGACTAGATCAAAGCGTTACAAGCTGATAAGTCCTCGAATGTAGAATCACTTCAGTTTCGTCGGAACACCGTCCGCTTATCATTCACCGTGGTTTTACATCTCCAGTTGTAGGAATTCGGCGAGTTAAAGTCAGACACCATATTCGTGTGAAAGAAGTACAGTTCGTTTTAGCCAATTCTAATTACCAAAATATATAGGTAAACGAAGACCGTAACGATCTGCCGAGATTAATCCGACGCCTTTGATCTCGGTATAAGGTTGCAGTATTCGCGTGATGATTACTTGATGAAATCCATGAATAGGATGTCACAAATATACGTGGTAGGTACTACCGCACTCAAACGAAGGGTAGAAATTTTAACGAGGGTTGCAGAGTTTCGCTAATGAATTCACGGTGAAAGTAAAATGATAATTATAATGATATACCTTTGAATAATAATTTGTTCATATTTACGTGACGGTGTTAAAGTACGGACCGATGGGCAGACGCAGGATTATAACGTTTGAAAAGTGGTAAAATCTCCTCTGCATAATTGCGAATAATATACTATTTCACCATACTACCACGTGGAAAATCCTATCATTTTATGAGCCAGATATATGAATTATAAGTTTTCCAATCTAAAAATCATAGAAATGATGGAACTTATTTTTCTCATTGAATTGGTATTTCTCAGTCGAGTTTTATCGCACACATATAACTTCGTCAAAGTGCAATTTTATAGAAACTTGAATTATCTACGATAAAAGTCCTCAGAACGAAGTCTGTAAATTCAACTTGTACATCAAGTTACAAGCATTAAAAGTTGCCTTCAAACGCTCGTCACGGCTGAACTATTGAATTTGCAAAAATAATTCTACGAATATTTTTTTTGTTTTTGGTTTTTTTTATCAGGTAATTGAATTCCCCATAAAACATGAATGTGCGGGAATACAAAAATGCGATAATTTGTAAAATAAAATTCACTAAAAATATGTAAAAAGTATTTAACCATCTATAGAGAGCTGGTACTCGTCGTATTTCTTATACAAGATTTTATAGTCTTCTTGGTCAATTCAACTGAATAGAATTTCCGGCGTAAACGACAGGCGTAGAATTTAAGCGACGCAACAGATGTGCCGGTCGCGAGCTAAAGCAATATCGTTGATGGCGTGAGATTAATAAATAATCATTACGTAGCAATAAATAGCACGACGAGACTGTCCAGAGGCTACAGTTGGCTATAGCCTGCCAGAGTGTCTCTAATATTATTAATGGTCATTCACGGTTCGAGGACCGCACGTGGCGGCAGCTAAGGTACCTATACCTCTACCTATACCTATCTATATACGATTTTATTCATACACACGTACAGGTCTTATTCGTTTACACATATACATATTTATGTACGAAGTGTGCCGTACCTAAACCCGAAGGATTTACTATTCACCGAAGGATGACCACTACTATACGTATATGTGGTTGGTGTATCACGTATATATAAAACCATTCAACATTTCTTTTATTTTCTTATAGATTTGTCGTATTGACTTTTTGTTCGATATCTCTGATCCTTCGGTCACTTCGTATAAAACCTGCGATCATCCTGGATGTGCATTAGTCGAGCATCGACATTTCTTATTCAATAATTATTCTCCCGAATAAACGGTGCCATTATTAGTACAGTTGATTTCGAATAAAAATCGATCGACGTGGGATGACTGATGTGACGAACATATCGACTGCGGGGGCAGGATTGGCCACTTGACGAATTTTCGAAACTATTGGAAAGCCGCCAACAACGGGTATAGGAGAGAAGATGAGATGAGAGTTGTTGACCGTTGTTAAACAATTAGTTGAACCGAATTCATTTGTCGTTTACGAGCTGTTGTCCCATGGATCGCTTCGGCATTATGTAAATTAACGCTCCTGTTACCGGTTACCAACTGACAGCTGGTCAGGGCTTAACACCAACTCTTCCCATACATGATGGTGTCATGCTAATAGAACAGTGGTTATATCCGACTTACCTTCTTAGTCTTCTTACCGTCTTAGTACAGAAACTTTTTTTCCATTAATTACCACCCGGAGTATTGGGTTTAATTTTTTTTCCAATCGGATGTAAAGGAGCCATCAAACTCGGGTTTGGGTTTGATGATTTCATACATTCATTGAATAACTGTACAGGGCTATGGGAAATCTGTTCCAAATGTTCACCCATACCGTGGAAATACTTAAAGAATTTGAGAAAGTTCTTGTGTTAAGTATGCTCTCAAGTAGCTACGCTAGGGGAAAGAAACTTTTTAAATTTCGAATGGTAGAAGTAATTTTCTTTTACCCTGTGGGATAAGCGACCTGGGTGAAGACTCGCAATCAGCAACAAAGGAGCTAAGGTCGTCCTGACTCCTATCGGACTTCTTTCCTCGCTAATTACGCGTGATGGTTAATATTCAGAACGAGTAATGAAGCGAGAGTGCACCCCGAGCAAAAGCCCAAGAGGGTTTCATCCCTGAAATACGGGTGTCAACTTCCATGTACGCATATAATATTTATGTATATACATACATGTATACTCGATTCGCTGATAATCCATGAAGCAGGGAGAATTTCCTTACTTCGCAGTACTCTCTGTAATTATTCCAATATATCACGATTTCAGGTATCTATAATTTCCGAACACGATATACCATCGAATTACGGTTAATAATTGACCGGTTATTTTCTGAACGAATCAATTTACGGAACCGTGAATCAATCGCCCTTTTTCAATCCACTCAAAACATAGCGTAATTCAATATGCGGGGAAAACTCTTGGCATTCAAATTCAAGTTTCAAAAGAAAAAATTCTCCCTTTAATGAATATGCAGAATTCTAATGAATACTTGAAAGACTGCAGGGCAGGTCATTCCGCCATTTATTACCCTCTTATAGATATCCGCTATACAACTATCCATAAACTCGAGCTTTTATCTCCAATGATGGTTTTAGCCATAAGCTTATACACGCGGCGTAAAAACGACGCGACGTTACGTATAGGCGATAAAATCTGGACTAGAATACGGAGATGAGAAGTTTTTAATGGATTTTTCGGAAGGCATTGACGCGTTAATCGCATCTGATCAGAGGACAGCTTGTTTCAATATCACAAAAGCTTTTACGAAATGAAAATCTATTATCAATACTGACAATGAGTGTTCAATTATTTCTGTAGCTAAGTGGTTAATCATTGTCGCAAAATCAACAAATCAACAATTATCACGCGCAAATCTAAATGACAGAAATTTTAATTGGATCATCGATCTAACTACGGATCTTGATTCGTTCCAATTTAAACTTTATTCAATTCTATTACCTCGCATGCATCTTACGTAACGGATTTCGATCAATTCTGCAGTCGTATAACCAGATATCTGTTATCGCGACTGTAAGAGTCGTTACAGAATTTCTGAGGTAAAATTCGTGGCATAACTTCCTCAGTCATATAACAGGAACATTATCATTACGTATCCATAGATGTACTGGAAATAATTTATTGAATAAATTTTTCATGGATTTGACAAGGTGCTGTTTCCTTTTATGTTCCAGGTTCGTAGCTCATTCACACTATTCTCCGTGGTATAGAGGGTACGGGATGATGGTAAAAATTTCAAACAATTACGTAATATGATGTTAAGTTTTATACGATATTTTGACCACCGGTCAAACTGCGGACCTGGGTGTAGGTGTAATAAAAATAACCGATGACGAGCGAGACATTCGATGATGTTTGTTGACCCCGACGTGACTATTTTGACAAAATGCAATATCGTTTTCGACAAGAAAAGGCCAAAGAGATACAGAGCCGAAATATATTGCCTGCGAAAGGTGAGGGAGTGGGTGATGATGCCATCATATAACCGATATTTCATTTGGCTATGACACAGAAAACGATCGTCTGCAAACAATGTACATTGCACGAAGGCGTAGTTTAATTTAGTGTCATAACCGGCGTCCCTCGCGAAACCGTTTGCCAACTTTATCGGTATAATTTTGGAAAATATGAAAGGACCTTTGTATCTCGTGACATCAAATTAATGGCATAACGCGAGAAGACAAACTCCATCCTCGACTACTCCCTGTTTCATTTTCTTAGCTTCTCATCTGCTCTTGTTGTAAATAAAGAAAACCTCATACCTATTATCCACGGTTTTCTCTTGGTCTCATTTTCTCGCTCATATAGAAAAATCATGTACCTTTAAGCTTTTCTCCCGAGATCCGGAGATCCGTGATAATGGTAAATGCAATATGAATAATGCATCGCTACAGGGAATACGTAATTCATGAAATACTTATCTCTGAATAAAGATATCAGAGGAGCTAGCAGTTGGATAGTGGATTTCTAGCTCGAATTATACCCATTTGTCTCATCGATGCTAATTCATAGCTAACAAGGTTCGGTCAATTAAATTATCGACCATCGAAGAATTCCGCACTTCTCGTCAGTCTAGTCTAACGACTAATACCATCCCATGCGATGATCTGATATTAGTATTCCGCCGATTCAACAGAAACCCTAAAATCCAGAAATCGGAAGAAACGATCACGAAAGTTTATAATGTCTACCAGAAAGTTGATTAAACCGTTACTGAAGATTGGGCGTGAAATTAGGATTGGATAATGATTAACTGACAGGTCAGAGCTAACTGAGACGTAAAAAACTTTCGATTGCCTGTAACAGGCGCGGATGATATGTTTAATGGGTATAATCAACTTCGAAGTAGGAAATCGATCGATTCTCATCCTGTTCAGATATCGGTGGTTTTGCGGAGTAATTACCAAGTAGCCCGTTGACAAACTGGGGCAAATGCATAGCATTATGGTGCAAGGTGCCTCGATGAGACGACTCGCTGCTGCAAGAGTAACCAGTTTGTCAGGGTGTAGGCCAGGTAGGCCGACAAGTCCGTATGTCTGTCTGTCTGTACTGAGGTAAAAGAAAAAAGTAAGAAAAAATTTTCCTTACTCGCCGCGGATGTCCACTCTCCGAGGAACTGGTCCAGACCGAGTCAACGACCCGCTGCCGATCCTCGTTCTAAAAACCGCGCTGCTCTGGCAGATCGCAGGTTTTCCTAGTTACATAGTCGCCGATGAAGACTATTTATTTTTACTATTTTTACCTTCAATTACATGTTTATTTAGTTTTATTTAATATCCAATATCCCCCCCGTCAGTCAGCTCTGAATACCCGGGGAATTAATTAACGGAGTTCATCTATCGTAAGAGAAATTTTTGTGAAATTTTTTTCACGTGTAAAATATCGAAAATTTTGAATCGAATTGGGATTTCACCGAGGAATTTTCCTGCTATTTACAACCCCGGAAAAACTCCTTCTATATCAAATATTTCTGTGCGATGGTATATGCATATCAAACAAAGTTCTATGCATAGTTATAAAGAACCTGCATTGATCAGTGAAGAGTATATGTCCACGCGCTCTCGGGCATTAATGATAACGCTATCGAAAGTTCATGACAGAATATATTAAACTTTTGAATTTTAAAAATTTGAGGATACTCGCGTGCATATATTGAAAATGTATTAATTATAGCGACGTAGAGAATGTTTTTCCCGAATTTTCATCTGAAACAAAACCCTTGCGGAAAATGTCCACAACCTGTAATGCCAACGTTGGATCGTATACCGTTTTAAAAATTTTCAAAAATCGTGAAACCTCTTGCGGGTTCTTTGGAAAATATTTAAATACACAGTTTCGCATTACACTGGCTAGGAGTACGCGTAGGTATCTAGTACGTACATATACCTGGACAATGGACAGGCCTTGACGAAGCATAGTGCAAAACGTGCAACAGTTCAGAAGGGAAGTGCGGAGGTAACCACTAGAGCTTCTGTGTACTCAAGCTATAGATTCAATGTAGGTTAATTGCGAAGTTGAGTCAGAGGTTGTATACGTATACATCACAAGCTCTCCGCTCTCAAAGGGTCAAAGTGAAGCAACTGATTAACTGTCATGAATTCACGGTCTCTGTATACGGTCATTATTCCACCGTTCGAGGGTTCTCCAAGCTTTAGAGCCGCGGTGCCGACGAATTGCCAACTCTTGACCCAATTTAAAACAACGAATCTAGTGCTATTTCATCATGTTTAAAGAGCCGTGATCCCCCACACCCGATTTTCGCACATTAAACGATCCCCGATCAATCGATGCTCGAATAATTTCAATTTCATAAGTTCATCAATTCAAATGATAAAATATTTGATATCGTGATGAGGGAAGAGCTTTTTATAGATTTTTCAAACAAAAAATTGATGCCTCAGAGGTTCAGACCTGACATACCTTAATATGAAGCTGGAGCTAGAGAATCGTGAGACTAAATAGGCTAGTTTCTCTCCTATCAGATTCACGGTTCTGAAAGCTTGTATTTAATTTAGACAAGTACCCATCTGCTGAGTATATATTTGTCGACGAAGTCATTGCCTTCAAATATTTTATCCACTGAAGCGATAATTTTTCAGTTTAATAAGTATAATATCAACTTTGAGACGGGATTTAATTAAAGTAACGAAAAGTTTCAGCTGTTTTACACTTACCAAAGATTATACGTAATGACGTATCTAACGAGAAGTTTAAAACGTGGAATTTGTATCATTAACTAATCATAAAACGAAGCTATATAATTTCAAACATATTTGTTGCATTCGAATTCGCTCAAAAGCTCTTCACATTGAATTCAATCGTCGAAATATGTATCAGTGATAAATAAATAATGTTCGATTCAGTGGGTGACAAATTTAACCGTTTTTGATCGAATTTAATCGTCGTCAAATTACCAGATAAAGTTTGGTACAATGATAACGTTTGTAAAATCGTTCAAATTTTCAGGTAACAAAATCGATCAGATCGTATAGCTTCGAAATGTTATTCAAGGATCTTTGGACAGCTTATTTTTCATAATTACATATTACTCGCGTAACTGGAGATCGTTTAATCAGATCAGAGAACCGATAATTCTGAATAAAATTCAGCAATATTTCCATAAGAACATCACGTCAGATTTTTGAGATTAGAACAACCGAACGTATGCGGCGCAATTTTCGCAAACTCGTATTTCTAGCCTGAGGAAAGAAGGATGAAATCAGAACGAAACAATTTGGCACGGTTCGAGGGTCAGAAATAGTCAGGCAAGAAAACTCCAATCTTGATAGGAACGCTGGCGCCAAACGTGAGTTCAAATGCACCCCCGCGATAGCCCAACGTTTAATTCGTATTTATTTTCTCACTTATAGTTTACCCGACTCTTATATTAGGTATACGAACTGTGCGAAAAATCTTCTCGAGTAGATATATGAGGTAAAATAAAACATTGTACAATAAAAAAAATTCCGACTATAAATCATTGTAACTTTTTCAAGCGAATGATGACCTCTGTAATTAGTACCTTGCGCTTGAAAATATTAAAATTCCGCAAGTAATCAGCGATAAAAGAGTTTTTTTTTTTTTTTTTTCTTCGGCATATAACTGGCTATTATAAATTGACCTTTAATCAAATCGTGAATAAATCTTCAATACAATCATATACTAAGACTACAGTATATTGCCTTAGGCAAGTAAGAAAAAAAAAATAATTTTTCTTCCTAAATATTATCGCGATATTTTATTAAATTTGACGATTTTTCATCGTGAGGTTGATATAAAGCGAGTAAAACGATGTGATATTTTTCATTTTATTCCCTAACAATAAGTTCTTGTCAGAGATTTTTACCACTCTACCATTTTCTCATTGGAAGGGTCAAGCTTTTGGTTTCAAGAAAGAAAGAAAAAAAAAAAAAAGTATCTTCTAAAGAAAAAGGAAAAATAAATCACATATGAAACGGCGAAATGGACCGGACACATGAATTATTGGGTACCTTTTGGCGTAGAGAGGCAACCTTATAGTATAGTATGTATTTGTTGGTGGAGGGATACGTCGTACCTATTCTCAAAAAAAAAACAACGAAAATCATAAGAAAAAGTTTCCCGATTTTGTGTGCGCTTTGAATTTCTGACCCTATACGACGCTTTCACGTTCCATTTTTGTATCAGTACTAGCAGTCATGCGAGAAGCACTAAAGTGCCTTGTCAGATATATTTTCAAACTAATGTTACCAGTGCCTCAATTTACCTTCGATATATATATACTAGTATATATGTGCATATTCGAATATCAAATACAAAACGATACTTATCCTACATTATTCCCGGCATATCAAGTGACTTTGGAGTAAAAGCTCGTCTTACATATGTACATACATATTCGAAGTAGCCATTAGATATTCACATACGTTCGGGTATTCATGTATGTATTCAACCCACATATGCATATGGGTTGAGATAGCGGATTGAAATCGGTTCATTTCTATAGAGAGATGATTTCGAACTAGATAGGTATATAATAGAATAAATTGAAATGCATAATAGGATTGGGGCGAGATCTTAGTCGAGCACATTCATCCTCAAATATAGTTAATTAATTATTTAAATCTTTGTCTTGTCTGGATGGAGAATAACTGGGTTAACTAATTCCTTTCTATATTATTTAAAGATCTACAAACCCTTTGTCTAGGGGTAGTGGGTGCTGTCTACACCAACTCTCTCTCTCTCTATCTTTTTCTCTCTACCTCGTTACATTTATAGTTATGATAATGGAAATACTAACAGATAAATTTATTATAGCATAATGCCTTGCCTTGCGAGCTAATAACATTTTCACGGAAAAAATTTACCCTGGATTTTTATCAAAACGTGATAGTTTAAATTTCGTTAATCACAAGCATACCGCTAATGAATGATATATATATATTTTATTTTTTTTTATTACCGTTTTTCTATATCTCGTTATTCGTGTCGTTCCGGGAAATTAGTTCATTTAATTGAAAGAACGTATCGCCTGGGATCGCGGAATTCCTCAAGAATTTACCTCGATGAAAAGGCGAAAGATAAAGATGGAGAGAGAGAGAGGGAGAGAGAGCCAAAGGTAAATGCAAATTCCACCGCATCTCGGTGTCCGTATACGATCAGAGTGCGTAATAATCGTTAATCTCTAAACTCACTTAATCAGCGGCTCGTAGGGACCCGGGTTTGTGTTCTTAAGATGGTATAGACTGTGGAAACGAGCTGGAGGTTAGCGATAAAATTAATTGGCAAGAAACGTGGACCACTTATAACGAGCCCGGTGAAAGATCGGTTATTTAGCCCTGTACCACCCACCAGCGTATAGATTAACATGAAAAGTGTAAAGTGTTATTTTAGGGGAAGAATTCCATCTGTTTAACTAACTAGCTAACTAACTCAGGTTGAAATTCAATCAGTATGAAGAAAAGGGTAAATATCTTCAAATGAGGAATGAATAAACTGGGCCAGATTACAAAACGGATAACCTACTCTATCAGCTCTTATCGAAGTGGATAGATTTGCATAGTTGATTGTTTCACCAGATTCCTCTTTCGCCTTGTCTCCCCCATCCCCATCCCCATCCCCTTGTTATTCTTCCCTCGAAAAGGTACCCTGCCCTCATTTTCTGCTAGCGGTTGAGTGCTTATATCGACAAAAAAATAAAAGAGTAGAGTAGATCGTACCATTCGCCCCCGGGCTTTAAGTGGTCCTTGTTTTTACTCTTCCTCGACTTTCCTATTATTTCTGCAGCTGTGATTTCGACGTATTTTCATTTCGGCTTCTTCGAATACGAATTTCACGCTAATTCACCTTACCATCGATGCAAAACACCTTGACCGCTTACAGAGACTAAACGATCTGAAAAACTAAATAATTTCTTTCTTTTTTTATTTCATTCGTAAAACCTAATTTTTTACTTCTTTGTCAACTGTTTAATTCTGTACCCACAAAAAAATAAAAATAAAAACAAAACGAGAAAAAAAAAACGTAGAAATATATAATGGAAGGAGCCAGAGTTTTTTATTTTTTTATTTTTGGGGGAAGATCGGAAACTCCCTTCGGAAAACTATGTAGGCCTCAGGCCCGATGCTCCCCATGAATTATAGTTGTTGCCGAAAAGTTTTCGGAGTAACTTTTTTTGTTTCTCTTCTCTCTTTCTCTCCGTTGCAGGGAAAGAAATGAAAAAAATAAAAAAATTCGAACCACAAAAAATAGAAGGATCTCCTCTTGTATCATGAAACCGAAATTTGTGATACACGAGAGAGAAGAGAACAAGACGCCCGCGCCCCCCGACGCTATACTAAAAACGCGTTGAATATAAGATATAAGGTGTATATCGATCTCGGAAGCGAAATGTTTGATAACTGCCAACAAGAAAATAGTGTGGGTGTAGATATCTGTAGTAGAATGGAAAATCGCAAGGATACAACGGTCAGGACTACCGCGGATGCCAACCCGACCAGACGTGGTAATCTTTCTTACCAAAGAGGCTACCGACGAGCACTCGTTTGTGGTAAGCCGATACGACACCCCAGAGGCCTCTGGCTCGTAGGTATACATGTTGGTAGTAGTATATGTAGGTAAGGGGTGATACACACGTCTAGATTCTACCTAACTCTGTACATCGTAATAAACTACCCATAGCCTATGCCTGTACCTATAACCCAGCTGCATTACACGATCGGAATATGTTATCTAATAACATGACGAATCGTCAGACGCGGTTCGAATCCTTTATTTTTAATATCCACCCATATCGGATGTGTGTGATTTTTTTTTTCTCCTCTGTCTCATTTTTCAGTATTACTCTTGCTCACGCATCATTCGAACTTTCCAATATTTTAATCCCTACAGATTTTAGCAACAAAAAAGAAAGAAAAAATTTTAACCGACGTACGTATACATTAAAAGTTTCTTCTTCCTTTTTTTCTTTTTTTTTAACATAAAACGAAAAAAAAAAGAAAAAAAAAAAAGGATAGAGGAAAGAGGTACTACTGGTATGTAATAAAAAAAAATTTCAAACAGACCGAATTTTCATGAGGGTTATGGGTATGTATAGGGGTATATATATACACGTACAGCAGCGGTTGAAAAAGGACAAACTTTTCCTAGCGGCGGACAGATTTTCCGATATTTCCACATGTCTGGGGGTTTAAACAATGTTCAGAGTTTTAAAAAAGCCTCTAGCTACGTGTGTGTACAATTGGCTAGTGCAGGACTACGTGGTGGTTCTATTTCACCTGTTCAACTCGTCGAATTATTACAAACTCAGAAAATTACAGTACGTGATTATTGTATATTTTCTTAAATACGGAATCGTTTTATCGTAATAATAAAATATAATAATCTCAGCATTAGATTCATGGAAATAAAAAAAAAAAAAAAAAAAATGAATGACTGACTGACTGACTAGCGGGCGATTTCAAAGCTGATTTTACTCCGCTTGTTATCGAGTTATGCACCGCTAAGTGAGCTGCAATTGCAATAAGCTTCAAGTTAATAGTACCTACGTAGTGAGAAATGATCATTCTTATGATTGTCAATGGTTTTGTATTACAAATAGTGAAACTATAGGTAGGATTAATTCATTTACAATGTTAGAAATAAACGATGATGATGATGATCAACGGTGATGCTTGCTGGTTTTCACCATCGAGTCGAGTTCCCGGTCAATTTTTCATATCTCGATCCTTCAGATACTCACATACATCCGCGTTCTCTTCTTGGCTCCCGCGGCCACCCGGAGTTTCCGTCTTGTTACACCTTCACCTTAACTAACCTCCATCCGTTAGATTACACCAACTCCTTATGCCACACCATCTGACGCGATGTGATGTGATGTGGTATGGTGTGGTGCGACGAGGTGGTTCGTAGCTCGCAAATCACCGTTTGAATACGTCTCGAAAGAAAATGAGCTGGTCTTATGCCAAAGCCACAAACTTTTTGCACAACTTTAACAAACCGCTCTTAGTGCGGTGCCTTTTCGATAAGAAATAAAATATGCTAATGCTCCATAGGGTGGCAAGGAATTAAAATCAAATTGATGGCCATCCAATTGCTTTACACATCACACATCGAGAAATAGGCAAAAAAATGATGAAAAAATTTATAACTTTAAATAAAAATTTGTTATACTTTGGATTATTGGGTTTTTTAATAATCTAATTGATGTGATTCACCGTGAGCGCGATTTTTTTCGCATCATTCAGTCGTTGTAACACAACTGTGTGATCTTTGAAGCGTGATAAACCAAGTAATAATTTAATAGTTTATACTTCCCTGCGTTTCTTATCTTATCATCGTTTGGACATTTTAACAATTTAACACTTTCCATGTTTTGATGTGGTAAACCAGTTTTGACATTTCATCTTACCTAATCTTTGAGATGAAATTTTCTAAAGATAAAACCGAGTTGTAAAGCGGCTGAAATATCATAATAAACATTTAACTACTCTGCATTCAGATATGATCTTATATATGTAACGAAACGGCTCTCGTTACATTTATTAACGATATTAATCGCCCTGGTAATGCGAACTACCAACGGTCTTGCAAATCGTAAGCCATTTATCGTACCGATTTTGAAAAGCGCGAAAAATAATAATAATAATACACCTCGTATTTTCTCCGTTTCACAAGAATAAATCCCCTTTTTCAACATGCCTACACTCCCCCAGCTACCTTTTGTTAGTCAACGCTACTGTAAACGATGATAATTAGGGGGACGTGGTTCACTCTGCTTTAATGAAATAATGAAAAACCACACCGTCCTACGGCATTTCTACCCCTCTGTATATAGGTATATAGGTATATAGGTATATGATGAAAAGTGAACATAAAAAACGAAGGAAAAATAACCAATTCTGCCTTTTTCAAGCTTGGAGATCTTTTCCGAAAATTTTATTCAATCATTGATG
The DNA here is from genome assembly GCA_963978835.1 of Tenthredo scrophulariae. NCBI lineage: Eukaryota > Metazoa > Arthropoda > Insecta > Hymenoptera > Tenthredinidae > Tenthredo > Tenthredo scrophulariae. The sequence goes on from OZ022234.1 coordinate 11,175,271, forward strand.
GTAACACTCTATATTAATATACCTATGGACCTACCTGTTCAATTTTAATGAAGATGCGATACAGTTTCACAGGGTGAAAGTCGGTTGAATAATAAAGCCCGTTATCCTGCTACTAACACATGATGTTGCATCTTGCACCTGTGTAGCCACAGGCTACTGATATTATATACCCACGTTAGATGGAATTTTTAATTTACTACATCGTCGTATAAACCATGGAGTAGACCACAAGGTGGACAGAGCCAAGCCAAAATAGACTAGACTAGACTGGACTGGACTGGACTGGACTGGACTTGCTTGAAGATTTATGAGGGGTCGAGTAAGTGTGATCTTGCCGTTCGTGCCCGGTATAACCTGAGCTTCAGCCATTTTATTAACAGTCCGATAAGACTTAATGGTTTCGCGACACGCCACAGCTAGCTACTTTGCCATTTACATTAACGTCGATGTATTTTGTGGACATGCGATTACGATGGCGTGCGCCGGGGCCACCGCCTTACTTGCACCCGAGAAGGCCCTTGCACACACACACACACATATATTTATATGCATACCTGCAATACATAGAAGTTTATTTCCTGGTACGATATCCACGAGGATTAAGACGTCACAGGATCAACTCTTGCCCAGTTTAAAGATATGTACCTATTCCATCGGTGCATTCATTGAACATTCTTTTTCTTGATTTCTTTACTTCTCATAATATGATGTGGAATTAAAAAGCTCAATTTTTCTCTCTTTGATTTCTGAAGAATAACGTAACAGGTGAATATATTCTCAAGTTAAATGAACCAGAGTCACGTTGAATATTTATTAAAGAAATCCCGGGTGAAACTCAACTGCAAATTTGATATTCATACCTTCATTAATTCCCCAGAAAGAAGGATAATAAAGCTTTTGAATAGCCGGTGCAGGTTCTCCCAATTCATGAAAAAACACCTTACGTTTAAAAAAATGAAAATAAAAAAAAGACAAAAATTAGAAGACTATTGAAATTCGGAAATCACAACAGATATTTGGCTAAATCATATTAAACTAGCATTAAATCCAGAAAAATCCATCTAGGTGTGAAATAATCGGTGAAAATTATCGGTAATCGATGTCTAGTTCAACTTCGATCATAAGGAGAATTTGATAAAATAAAAAAACGGAACGAAAACCGACTCGACCGTTCAATGCAACCTTTGAACTGCTCTCTATACTGTTAACTTTTTCCTCGTGATCGGTAATATCGATCGTTTAGTTGTTATAAAGCAAACAGTCAAACGCAGACGTAGATATCGAGATTCTCTGCACCTATGAGCATACTACGTAGGTCGTACTATCAGCGAGTGGGATTCCATTCCAGCACTCAATCCCTGCAATAACATGACCAACTACGGCAAACAGCGAGAGCTGCTGCTGCAAAAGTGAACGAGACTCGATATAATCGAGGTACCCAATTTCATGGAGAGATTGGCACTTCGATGGGCTCTGATTGCGGCTTGATTTGCTGCCATGCCATTACTCTACACTCGCTGAAACAATATCCTAAGCTAAAGGTATAATAATTGAAAACGATTTTTGGCTAATCTCGTGGGACGTTGCCTCTTTTTTTTTTTTTTTTTTTACAATGAGGCAGGAAATAATTGAAAGGAACACAAAAAAAAAAAAAACCAAATTAGAAACGGAACTGTTCCATATATGTATCGCATTGTGGAACTTTTTTTTCAACCAATTACGCCAGCGCGGTCGAAATCCATTTGAAAATTGTAATTCGTATGGAAATACGCAAAGCTTGATTTAAAACATGAACAAATCTCCAGAATTTTGACTAATTTTTTAAACGGAATATTTTTATCTCTTATTATTCTTTGAATCCATTTCATCCGGTTGGGTTTAGAATGAATAGCTAGCTCAGCTCGCTAACTCTTGGAAGACAAAGTGGCGATCTTTCTATCCGTACATCCATCGCAGCGCAAATTGGTTTCGCCCATTAAAATTCTCGGCATACCGTACTGGAGTACTTAGGCGCTTCCCGATGTCTTTAAAGATTACTAACGACAGATGACCGGCTGCAACTATGGTAGAAGAACAGAAGTATGAAAGGATTCGAACGATGAAAAGCGAAGGAGACGGATGATGAGAGGCTGAAGTAGACACGGAAATCTCGTGGCGAGTGGTTTTTTTTTTTTTTTTTTGTTTTCTTTCTTCTACCGATTAAATATACGACGTCTGTAATGTACTTATACATAAATCCCGGGAATAGAAAAGCCCAGGATTGTGGAATCTTGATAGAAAATAATTTAGTCGAGACGATCTATTAACCATCATCAAGATATATTATCACTCTACGGTATATTCGATCCGATTGGTAATAGAATAGACTATATACACGCCAACGCTGGGAACTAAACTCCGAGACTTTATCGAGCAAGTTTAAATCAATTATCGTACTATCAGGTCGTCTCAAACGCTTATAACGACTCCGCATAGTAGGGCACATATATCATCACGGTCTTACTCGAACAAAAATCCTTCGATATAATTATGAAAAAACGTGCCTAGCCTTTATAATCACATTTTCATTCTGATTTATTATTTCATTCGGCCTTTTTTTTTTGTGTCACAAAATATGCAGATTGACCAAAAAACTGAAGAGAAGAAAAAAAAATTTTTATTTGAAAAAAAAAAATTTTTTCTTTCTTCAGTTTTTTGTCAAATCTGCATGTCTTGTGACACATTTTCAAAAAACTGCAGATTGATCAAAACAAAAACTTTGATCGTCTGCTGGGACGTGTTCTTTTCATTTTTTTCACAAAAAAACAAATTTCTCTCATGTTTCTACACGAAAAAGGAAACTACTTGGGGGGTGGATCAAAAATTTTTATTTTCAAGGACCACCCTAATAAATCTGAAATTTAGCGAATATCATCGGTTTGCTGTATGAAATAACATAAATTTAGAATATTTCATATACAAATTTTTAAGAATTTTCGATGAACGGTGCACCGCGGTCGTACCGTACATACGACAGCCATTTTTTATTCGGCGCAATCAATTTACGCGAAGAGCGAAGTCCATGAAATATAAAATAATTCTGAATTACCTATGATAGAATATTGTAGTAATCAGGTGTGAAAATACTGAGTCAATAGAATATTTCTTTATAACGTTAGCAGTGAATTGAAGAAAATTATTTCCACGGTTTATAGGCCGTCTTAACGTGTAAATTGAACGTGATGTACAATTTCAAATTCTTGTACATCAAAGTCTGAGCTGCTTTCCGTTCAATTATTTTTTTACTCTATTTCTATTTCTCGGTTTAGTTTACTTTATTTCATCTTATTTTATTTCATCTCATTTTATTTTATTTCATTTTATTTTATTTTATTTTGCGATACGAAACGGTAAATTTTGTTTGCTCAATTTTACCTTGCCACGTTTACACGTCACCCACCACGCGACGTTTGCATTGCGTTAAATTACGCCTTCCTGCAGCCCGACGTGGCAGCGCGACTCCATAGAACGTGTTGGTTCGTATGATTTCCTGTTGTAAATTAATAGAGAAACGGGATAGGCGATAGACAGTGTCTAGAAACTTTGTGGTACACATGCATCAGACACGTAAGTGCAAATAGGCACTAATCCCATATTCGTTTTTACGTATGTGTTCAGAGTGCTTTCGCAGCATCTTCAGACTGCACGTTGTTACCTGGGATGTTGCGGAGGTACGAAACGGTGTAAGGCAATCAGACTAATATTATTTTAAACTTAACTAGCTTCGATATTTACAATTTTATAAGGCAGTATAGAAAACGATGAAGAAATGGTAATAATGTGTATTTTTCAAATTTGAACCGAATAAAAAAAAAATACAAGATTTTTTTTCCTAAAAAAAAAGTAATAAACCAATTACCGGCACCTGCGGAGACATCGTGGCTCGTTTTATACACGAGTTTAGAAAAAACCATTAAACCTACGCGTTTACTTTGGCCACATCTTCCTTCAGACACTTAGCGAGTAGAATGATGTTTAAAGGTGGGATAACACAGACGGCATATACATTTAGCACTTCATTTTAAAAACAGGAATGAGTATAACCGTGGGCTGTATTGTAAAATAACGTAATCGCTGAACATAGCAAGCTTCTGTCACCCGGACAACAGAGTCGGAATAATAATTCCCCACTCTGAACTTAACTTTCATTGAAATTATCTACCTGTAAAAACATGATAAAAGACGTTCATCCTTTCGCTTGACCAAATAGGATAAGCGGACTTGAGTCGTAATAGCCAAAAGTCGAAAGCTGATACAAGATCTTTTGCCAATCTCGCGATTAGCCGAAGGATGAGGACTAGCGAGTTTCAAAATTTTTAGAAAAGGTATTTGTTCATCAAACCGTATAACAAGGCAAGAGATTAATTATACAAATTTAGGAATCAGGCTTGTGGTACATCAATCAGAGTATTTTCAAACGCGCTCAATAAACATTACAGGGGATATTGAACAGGCTCATCGATCCCACGTACAGAAATACGCAAAATATGTATACGTATAAAATCGCATACTGGTTAGTGGGATTTTATGAGCCAAATAGGGGTCGCAGCGTGTGGTGAGGTAAAATTTGAAAAAAATATTGAAAAATAATGTGAAAAATGTAACATGCGGGATGGATTTGGGGGAAAGGTTTGAAACGTTACGCGTGCGAAATGGCAAATTGGCGAAGTAGCATAGTGCCAAATAAAATGAGGAGCGAATAGAAGAGAGAAAAATGTATCGAGCATTTGACACGCTGATATGTTGAAAAATATGTGGGTGCGTTTGGAAAGTGGCATTATCTTCGGCAAGCATGATTTTTCGAACCGCTGTGTGCAAGAATTCGCGTCGAAGATTTATGGAATTTGGAAAAATACACATTCTCTAGGAATTTTTTCGGAATATATTTAGCCACGAAATACAGGGCTTTACATTTTTGATGAGACATCATATCCTGGAGGGAGACACCGCCCAATGCCCGTTATTGATGACGAGGATATATTGTAGTTTTGACTCAGTGGTTTGATGCTTTTTCAATTTATATTTGCGGCCTGAAAATTGGTGCATAAATTTTGCTCAAAGTTTCATAAAAGCAGGGGGCTAGACGGGGAAGTAAATTCTCGCACCCTGGGACTCAAAGCAAATAATAACTGAATAAACAGCAGAAGAAGAAGAAGAAGAAGAAGAAGAAGACCAAGAAAAAGAAGACATAGTTTTCCCACGAAACAGAGTATCTCGGAGGAACCCACTTCCAAGTATTTCGAATACATACATCGTTCGCTGTTCGCCCCCAGAATTGACTTCATATTGATTCAAAAGAAGCTCAATACGGCTTATAACCTCGGGCATACACTACTTTGCAATATCAATAAACATTAGAGATAGATACGATAAAAATGTCGAACTGCTTGGTGCTTTGGGCAGTGGGCCAAAATATGGAAGAAAAAGTGTGTTCTTAGTTATAGCTCATATCCTTCTACTCATTTTCATACGTCTTTGAAATCGTCTTGCTATCGATCGTTCGACAAACGACGGATGCGGAAATCTCCGAGTAAACCGCACACAATCCTCGGATTTTTTTTTTCCATTTCTTTTTTATTTCGGAGTAAAAGAGTGTGAGTTCAATTGTCAGAACAATATGTGCTGCAACTCCACTGGTGTTTATTTCCGCGCATAGTCGACGATGAGAAAATGTGGTTTTGTTCGTCTCCCAGCTTCGTATTCGCCTACATATCACCTGCAGGAGCGAAAAACATACCGAACAATACCCTGGGCTCGAATAGCTGGTGCAGCAGTTATATGACGCACGCAAGTAGGTGTCCACGTACCACATATAACCAAGCATGTGCAAAAACGTTGAATCTAGGTGGTAGATATTGTGTGTGAAATTATCATCTTTGAACAGTATACCGCGAAAATCCGATATCCATGACGTTGATAATGATATTTAAATATTCGGATGCAGTAGGGAGATGTAGGCTCAATGTGCTATCTAACTCTTCAATTGAACATCCTAGGTATCCGTATTTTATCAACTGATGAATTGAACCGAATTTTGAACTTTGAGGCGTGTAATAAATCGGTTTTAAGTCGCATCATATATGATATGGATACCTAATGGCTTTTACCGAGGTTTTAGAAAGGTTGGTATAAGCGTATACTTCTGAAGGATTCAGGTGCTCGTGGTATCAGGCTAAAGAGGCAATCGAAATAGGGGACTGGACGATAATGTATAAGCTGATAGCACGGCAAGGCACAATGGACAAAATGGCAAAAGGTCGGGCTGACTCCTTCGCAGCAAATGTATACCACTTTGTGTGATTTATCATCCTGACAAATTGTTGACTATTAAATTTCGTTTTAAATTTGACGCATATTTATTACCTTCGAGTAACTCTCTCACGTCATTCAAACGAAACTAAACTGGGGTTTATCTTGATTGGTATCCTTTCGAGAGCTCGCGATAATTATATTCACGTGTGTATTTCGTGGAGAGACGCATGGTCTCCGATCCTTTATCATCACTCAATGAAAATTTCCAAGAATACCATATTTGAGGTTTTAGATTTATCAAAAATCGCCCTATCGACTCAAATCCATACTTTGAATTGATTATGAATAGAGGCGTGAGGCCTACGAGTTAGTTTTCTCAAATTTGGGTGAAGAACTTTTTTTGAAAATTTATATAAATAACAGATACTTCGAGGTGACTATTTTTTTTTTTTTTTTTTCTTTCTTTCTTCTGAGTAAAATAAGAGTTCTCCACTTCTCCAACTCTTCGAGATCAAAGAAGGCAGCAGAGCTCTACATCCGTCCGCGCATTTGTAACATCAATTGATAAACTGTCTGGAAGTAGTTCCTTAATTAATCAACGACGTTCAAGAACCAGTTTTAAATTCAGAAAAAGAGAAGAAGAAGAAGAAGGAGAAATGATTAAAACGGAACGACCATTCCTGCCGAACGTATTATATATGCAACAGCTGGGAAAATTTAGCTATCATTCAAAGCAAGCTATTTAATTTCCCGTCTACACGATTATTTTTTGAATTTTGTCCAGGAATTAATGAAAAATTCTAATCTCACCAATCAATTTTGGTGAACGCAGAATCTAACTTATTTGGCACCCTGACTGATAACCGAATCGATATCCATGGTCAATTTTTCTCTGGTCGATCGAAAGATCGAAAAAATCATTCTCGTAATATATCAGATTGTCAAAACGCGATAAAAATCGCTAAATGAAGTCTAAAGATAATTCTCGTAATAACAATTTCTGTTAAAAGGACACGGAGCGTAATTACTTTCCGAGATAGCAATAATAATTACTACCGAATGTTCGCTATTTTAACATTCATTCCATATTATCGAATCGTTCGATTACACATCCCCTAGTTGCATGATTGATATCATTTTATAAATGGAATCGCGAATCGCGTACGGTTAATTTAATTGAATGATCGACTGGTTCGTTCCTGAATAGCAAAAATTCTATTTCTGCCGAAATTATTTACTGCAAGTAAATACTACTGCGGTATTTTATCATATTCTCGTATTTTCATGAAAATGACTTGCCAATTTTTATAACGATGTGCAGAAGTCAAAGCTCAATGGGTTCAGTAAACTTATTCCGTTTTAAACACTACTTTGGATCGTTATTATAATAGCTCGGTTTCGACGTATACATACATTTGCATGTTAAATGTTAAGTAGACTCATTATACCGTACATGGTTTGCGAGTGAATTTTCGCAACTTGAACTTGATTGAAACTAGATATTCTTATCTCGCGAAACCTACCTTCAAACTATTGACATTTTGATCTTAAGGAGGAATTATTACAATCATCTTTTCTATTTTATCGTTCGTACAAGAATTTTGGGTTAAAAAATTGAAATAATTTAATAATAATTTCGGTTCGTTAACTCGGTGAAAAAAAGAATCTAAAAGTTAGTTAAAACTTCTCGTAACTATATGTAATAAAAAGGAACAAAAAATTCTTCAACAGATTTAGCAGCGAGGAAAATAATACTAAAAAATAAAAAATGAAAAAAAAACGAACCTTCTTTCTCGCAATATTTTTCAGGAACGTACCTACTCCGCACAATACCGCGACTCATTGCACTGGTATACGTGTGGGTGATATTTTATAGAGGTGCATTTGTAGCTGAAGCTAAAAAACAGAAATATTGCACGGTGGCATGTTCGGGTAGAAAATATTTTTAAGAGAAAAAAAGGAAACGGAAATAAAAAATGATATAATAATAATCCGGACACCTGTACCAGGGATGAGGTTGTTGCCATAGATTACGAGGGTGAAAAACCAGAGCGCTAATAATTTCGGCTAAAAATGTAGTTGAGATAAACAAACGCTTATACTCATTATCTACACAGCGCGGCTGCGAGACTCGCGTGCATCAAGTTGAAAGGCTAGATAGAGTTTAAAAAATGAACTAAAATAACTTTTAGTTAAATGTAAAAATATAATAACTACGAATGAATCTATGGAAAATCCGAGTTACACCTGAAAATACTGATATTAAAAATAGCGAAAAATATCATCCAGACGCCCTAGGGATCGGGAATTTTATACCTGTGTTGCTTTCGAGTAATTTACTAATTTTTCGTGATTGATATGTTTCGCGATCAGTCTAACGAAATTCAAAATTGCGTGTACCCTTTCAAATCTTTTATAATAATTGACACCGTTGTTCATCGTATCTTAGTAGACGTCGTAGACTCGTAAAAAATATATTACAGCTATATATGGGAACAAATGTCGCAAACCATGTGAATTATCTATTTATTCAATTATCAACATATATTGAATGGAAAAAAAAAAAAAAAAAAATTCAGTTTCTGCAGTTTATAATATGGAAAGAGATTAGGTATAAAAAACGAAAAAGAAAAAGGTCAACTCAAAAAAAGTTTTCCTCTTAAATATTAAATACAGCCAATTAAATTTTTCCGCTTTGCAAATTTTAATCGAATACGCAACGCCGTTATAAGGTTCGTTTTAATTTTTTAAATTATTCATTGGCATGTTTACCGCCGACTTTATACCTCTGCAATCATTTACCACTGGTTCGTAGTACCTACCTACCTACCTGCCTACCTACTGGCTCCCATTTAAGCTTTACGAAGTCCTCTTCTACATAGCTTAGCACCAGCACCCTCTTTTCGTCATGCATCATGTTAATACTCCAGCTTACCCTGGCTAGCCTGGCTGCCACCGATATTAATATTAAAACGGCCACAATGCTGCGGGTTAATAATAATTGGTTACCCCTTACATCGTACCCTGCCCAACGCCGGAACTCTGCATTACTTTCCGGCTATTATCATATACGTATAAAAGTATAGGTATTTCACCATTTTGCCATTTCTAAATTTTCAATTCTCCTATGGGCCAGGAGGTCTCCAAATATAGAAAAAAATACTTAGCCGAAACCCCCGGTTTCTATCTCAATTCTAAGTACCGCCCCAATCCTTCGAATTTTCCCATTTTAATAAAACACGATTTCTGACATTTCGCGATTAATTTTTTTTTCTTCCTGTTGCAATATAGCTACGAAAAATCTCAAACTTGGTACACTCCTTACCTGCAGTAGGAGGTATTCCATGAAAATTCCAGAGTCCTAAACGATATAATTTTCGAAGCTACAGCGCACCGAAAAAAATTTTTCATCACTAAATTGCGATAAATAAAATTCTGTCGTTGAAAATCTGTAAATTTTTCACGGATACCTACCACTATAGGCAAGAAGCCTGCGGAGTTTCAGATTATTCGGAGCGATAATGCGATAGGAAGTCAAAAGTAACCCCGAAGTACTAAAAATCGTGTGTTATTCGAATGGGAAAGTTCGAAGGCTTTGGGGCAGTGCTTAGAATTGAGATACGACCCTGGGGTTTTAACTACATTTTTTTTTATATATTTGGAAAAGTTCTGGCCCATGGAGCATTAAAATTCGAATACGACCGGATTAAGGACCATCCTAGTACCCGCACATAAATGCGTCCCTCGATAAGTGATACGAGCTTGCAGACGGTTTTTTTTTTTTACAAAAAAAGAGCTAATTTTATTTTCCATTTTTATTTTTCAATTTTGTTTTGTGTTCTTGTTTTACGAGCCCATTTCGTTGAAATATAGCTTGTTAATTATTCCCAGTTTTCAACCCTCGTACTATACTACTGTACCCGCTGATTTTCGAATAGAATTATGCGTATTGTACCTACTAGAGACATTCGCGCTAATAAATTCGCGAAAATTCTTAACTCCGAGAGGATTTAAAAATCGAGTATACCTTCCACGTAGGAATCTTGAATAACAGAATAAACGATATTTCTGATCGTGGTTTGACATTTTTAGCGATAAATTCCTCCAAGGTATTAAGCGGATCTCAATCGCCTTATACTTAGAGCATTGCGTACTTAAGGGAACGCAGAAAAGCCTCGGGAACAACCGCACCTATAGCAATGCATGCGATGTTGAGAATCAGAAGCGAATCGTATTTCGCATCATATTTCAGAATAATACTAGCCGTTATAAATCCAGACTGGTCGCTGGCTGCATACTAATGCGATTTCACCTCTCGAGTCACGTGGGTGCAACGAGAGGCACTGCAGGTGGTATTTTTTTTTTTTTTTCTTTTGAAAAATTCAACTGAAATTTCCCTCTCAAGAAAAGCTGCACACATGTATTCAACGTAGGATACGTATTTCACCTATACAAACGTGATTTTATTCATCTCCCGGAAGATTATCTTTCTAGAAGCTCTGTTTGTTCACTCCGAGATATATATCAGTCCGGCAACCAGGAGGTCATAGCTGATCATCGCGAGAAGTAGAAAAATTAAGGAACCATTATGTTTTTTTTTTTTCACTTCTTCAAATTTGAAAAAATATTCAATGGACTCGGTTTTTCTCACAGCTGATAGCTCAGAATTATTTTTCATTACATCGAGCTGATTTGAAGAAAAGGAAATAATTATATGTTTACACCCCGTTGGAGTAAATAATTTGCCTGATCTTCGGGTGCAGTTGGAGGTAGAAAATTTATTTCTTGATACCGGAGGCACAGCTCTTCTCGAATAACAATAGATACGTAAATCTCCTGATCGTAATTTCCATCTGACTCACTTACGCCAGGACTACACAGCTATTATAGTATTCTACGGAGAGTGAGTCTCGGCGCAATGCGACACTCATTTAACTACGTGTGGGATCTCTCGAGATCTGTGTCTAGTGTGTACATATACCTATGTGTACCTGAATGAATGCATGAATGTATGAATGCACGAATGTATACGAATGTTCGTACTACATACATGGATAGTGTATCGTGGGAGTGAGTGTTGAGGCAAACGTTAGACGGCACTAACAATAAGCGGGAAGGAAATCCCCTGCAAGTAGCAAACGCGAGAATGAGAGAACGAGAGAACGAGAGACTAGACTTGGTACAGCTGGAGTAAACAGCTAACTCGGGTCTCTATCTCGCGAGTCGCGACACGAGTAGTCAGCCAAAGCTTTACCCATTATGCGTAATGACTGGTAAGTCAAAACCCTCTATGGTGGTGGTGGTGCATGCAGTGGGTGTCGCAAAACTAGAATTAACTCCGTTTACCCCAGGTTTAATAACAAAGTTTGGAATGAGTTTATCAAGATTTCAGTGCAGAGATTCATTCTCTTTCCCGTTCTAAGAAGTAAACTAAAACATATTCCTACTTTAAAACTAATCCGAGTTCTACTGGGGCAGCAATTCCGGTTCATTCGTTGGTGCGGCACGGGCGGAGCAAAGTCGACTTGAACTTTTCCGATTTAGCTACTAACCGGTACTTAACCCGACCTATTATTGCCTCGAGGAAGAAATAGACCCAAGAGAAATGCATCTCTTTCGAACTTCTTCATTAACTGCAACCTTATATATTTTAATAACCCCCTTATCCTATTCTCTGATTCAACACCAAGGACCTTTTACTACAACCTGGCCTAATCTTGACCAAGGCTGACCTCGGACCAGTGACCAAATCGGCGACCCGAGTAATACGAGGAAAGTTAATATTGTCGGGAATAAGTCAGTGCTAAAATATATATACGAGCCGAGAAGGATACAACTTTGTTTTCCTTCTCCCGTTCCTTCTTTATTTCTCCTTTTGTCGCGATGACGTGTCTCGCTGCTCTGAAAATGAACGAGATCACGAACCTGTCACGTCTCAGGGTCCCCAAGACACGAGGAAAATCTTGTCACGTTTCGAGAAAACGGTCACACCTTTTGTTTCGAATAAAATTAAATCCCGAAAAGGTTTTCTTTATATCGTGATAACATACCTAGATATGGATTAACGAAGGGCGAAAATTCTGTATTGAAGTTTGTCAGTTATCATTTTTCGTATAATTTTCTCCGAGCGCGAAACCTTATTCGTACTACCTTATTTATGATTTTTCGCCGTCGAACGAAGAGCCATTTCCGTTTGGGGTAGAAACATAATAAGTACTACGTCTATACTTTGCCCGGAAATTAATCGCCTTTTATAAACAGGAAAATAATCTCACACAAGAACGCGAAGAGGCCGCAAAAACGAATCTTTCGATCCTTGTTTCCAAGTCCGAGGAGTCCCTCTGCCTCCCTGGGTAATAAAACTCTATGAGACCTCAGACCCTTCGCTTCCTACTCCCGAACTTATCGCGGAAGTTTCATCAAAATTAATTAGCCGATCTTGAGGAGGAAATAAATTGAGCGAAGAAATATAGATTATATTTTATCGAAGTGATTTTCAATCGTCTTAATATATTCCCTCGTTTTCTAAGATGCAGACAAATGACCCGATCGCGTAATCAGGTTTCAAGATTCTCGACGAATCTCCCTCATTCAAATTTTCTCAATTATTCTTCTGCCTATGTACACGAATTATGTATAATTGAGATGTTTTGAAAACTCATAATAATAGAGCCTTTTGTTGCCTTAATACGCGGCAAGACTTCCACTCTGTTACGTGACGGCCATGAGCCTTTCAGACCGATACCTTATGGCCTTATGCTATAACTCGTGCGTAAAGTTTAGGCCATGATACCCGGTCAGGGCCAGGTGACGTCTGTCATGGGACAAAAAGTGCCTTTACCATTTGTCCGGAGAAAGTGGAGACCTAGATTGTCTAACTTTTTCGTTCCACATCGTTTTATCATTCTTTATTTAAAACTGAAAATGAAATTGCCGCGAAGGTTGCCAGTGCTGATTATCGACAGTGAGGTAATGACATTATTATTGTTATCAATATTTCATTTTGAAACTAGCTTGAAAACGGTAAGTTCAAAGGCCGGCTCATGGTCAGCCCAAAGCCTCTTGTTTTCGTATATAAATAGTAGAGTCTTACAGCTTCGTTTAGGTACTTGTAGACGAGGGTTACCCACTTTGTGAGTAATCTTCGCTCACAATACCTACTCCCTCGTAAATGAACCAGTAAACTTTTCAGTGAGCTTAATAATTTCAAGACGCCTTATTCCGCGGCGTTGGTATAAGGAATTTTCAACAAGCTAACAAACTGTTTGAAGATTAACTCGTAAAACACTTTGGTAGGTGGGTAGGTGAAGGCATTATTTCTATCCGGCTGAAGCATTCCCCAAGTACTAAAGGTATACTATTCGTTAATATATTTTCATTAGTTTATCGTTTTTCTATTTGCAGATGAAATTTTCTCCGTTTATACTCTTCAATGATAAAGAATTTTCACCGTAGTCGGTTTCGCCATAGAATAAGGAGGGTTGTTTTTTTGGCAGAACTGAGTCGCTTCTACTACTTATAGAGATCGAGAATTATCATCTGCAACGGTTCATATCTGAGGTTAAATTATTCTCTCTAATGAGGGGAACGAGACCGTAGCGTAGTCGCACCATCGATTAAGTGTCGAGAATGAAATTACGCGGTTTTAATACAAGCCTGGTGGATTGATTTTCCGATTAGAATTGTAAAGTAGAAAGACTTAGGCCCTCTTTGATTGGACGTATTTCCAACATCTAACTGAAACCCCGCTCGGCCAGACGCTGTGCTAATTCAACTAATTATCAAAGTCAATTACACCTTTGGGTGTAGCAACTCTAATTCTGTTTCCTCGGCTCCACCTCCGCCAAGTCCCTCGCGCTTACACAATGTAATTAAGAAATTTGCATGAAAATTGTCAATCTTCCAACCGCCTAATGCATTTATCCGCTCAGATGGCGAACTTACGTCCCATTAATCAGGAGGAAAGCTCAAAAGCTCGTTTTCAACGATGACCTCCGGTCTCGCGCGCCGGCGACCTCCCAAGTTTACCTCACTCTACTTCGTTGTCACTTTGGCTCGAGTTTAAGCCCATTATACTACTCGTAATTGTTCTGTTCTCATATTTAACCAGAGTCAAACAAGCCAGAAGACTATCCCGCGTAACAAACGCATGCTAATGAGACGTCGCCGCGCCGTGCCTGGTGCACGTGTCGTACGAAGAGTTTGCCAAACCCGTATATGTATTCACGTATTTCTATACACCCATGTATCTATACGCATATATGCACACCACTATAAACGTATTATACTATCGTAACTTTCGTCTCCGCGTATACTAAAGTCGTGATTGTAATTGCGTAATAAACTTCCTGCCTACGCGCCCCAGGCTACTTCGTCCAAGAGAGAAAGATAGAGAGGGTGCCAGTGTGAGAGACATGGGGAGGCTGGTTCGTTAAGAAATTCCAATTGCACTATCATCTAAATTTCACCTGCCAAATCGATTTGACAGTAAATTAATCCTGCGATCATTGGACGCATTATCTAAGAATTTTATTTTCGCGTTACAGAATCGATGAAAGTTTACGATAAGTTTATAACCGCTCTTTGAAATACAGTAATCACGGCGTTTATCGTTCTCGAAGATCGTTACAGTGCAGTACATTGTGGGAACGTGTGGAGTTCCACTTGAGTAAACAACTCAATGAGCTAATCTTCGGGACGATTACATCTGTGAAATAACTCTCTTTTCAAAGACAATGGTAAATGCAATTGAACGAAGATTATCAAGAGCCTTTTAATTGCGATACTTCAACGGACTCGTGGGAGTTGACCTGTGAGAATATAAATTAACGTTCGCTTTACTTTTGATACCCATACCGTGAAATGAAACTGCTGCGAAAAGTTTGATCATCCAGTACGAATTTCATGTAGAAATGACAGGCTGATGAAGAAATTCTCGAATAAATTTGTCACGTGGACCTAGAAGCTGACTGAAATATCTGTCGGTATACCTAAATCACGTGTCTTTGAAGATGGGTATATTATCAGACTCGTGGTAAGTGAATACGTGTAGTCGAACTGATGTACCTGGGTAGAGCTGCGGGTACCTATCCACCAGGTAGTAGATGCAGAACTCCGCGTACTCCGGACAATATATATCCCTGGCAGTGTTACCCTACCAACTTAATCTCTGGGTAGGTTTGTATGTAAGCCTCGGGCATTATTATTCAGCAGCGAGTACAATCTGTCGTCTCATCAGAAACTCAACCACTCAATCTATCTATCCCCGGCAAACTACCATCTCGAGACTTCGTTGCGGTGCGATGCGGTGCGGTGCGGTGCGGTGCGGTGCAGAGCGGTAAGGTAAGGACCGAGTGCTGCAGTGCTACTTCGAGCATCCTGCAACTTTGTGCACAGAGTCCCGAAGCGACAGTCGCCTTCCTTAGAAGTATGTATGTAACTGCACTGCACGACTAGCGGAAGACAGTTTGTCCCCGTCTACGTCCTACTTTCCTTTACTTTACTCCGCGAGTCCGTCGGGACCAAAATAGAATCCTTATACTGCAGCAGTTGCAGTTTTACGTACGATCATTCCCACCGATGACAGATACACCCAGAAAACTTTAATTTACCGATTTCTCAATTTTTTTTATTCTGCACCTTTTTCCACGTTCAGTTTTCTCGAATCTGTTAGGTCCGGGTTTTCTATATGCAAGTCATTTTGTCTTCTGACTCAGAAAGTAATAACTTCCAAAGATAGAGACTCGCCCTTCGTATTATTTTTCTTTTTTTTTTTTCATTCTTTTTTTCCTTCACGTTGGATCGCTGGGGATTTGAAGAGGGAAGTTTTTCTCATCCAATGTCTTGACCAGATCAGCCCTTTCTCAAGAGACTGGGGGAAAACTGTGCGGTACAGCTACGCCTCAAGAGATGTTTTGTGGTGCTTATCACACACTGACCCCAGCTCTTATTCCAAGGGTTACGTGATCCGAAAAAAAAAATCTAAAGCGAAGAATGACTTATTATTGCTTGTCACGGACGCGATTTCTCATTCCACAAACTCTGCGCAATTTTTCATAACCGATTACATAAGTCTCGTAACGTTTTACACTACTTATACGCGTCCATTCTAATTAGAGAATTGCGTCGTTTCCTCGACTGAATCGTAAAGAATAGTAGTTAAAAATAAAAAAGAGGAAAGACACTTTGAAAACACCTTCTTTGAACTCTTTTATGAAGGAAATTTTCAACCCTTTTTTTATAATCGCCCCGGGTGCAGGCGAGTAATAACAATTAGCTTGATAACAATTAGCCTAAGAGTAAAAAAAAAATATGCTACTAATGGTCTGAACGTAATAATTACTCGGAGTTCGTTAACTTTCACCAACCGGTAGACGTATAGGTAGAGATATAACTGGAAATAGGATACGTGACCTAAAATAAATTGAGGCGTCTCTAGTTTCCGTATTAACCTCGTTCTCCTTTCTCGCAGCCCCGATTCCGAAATTCGATACACACAGGCGTTCATTTGATTTATGGTACTTCCTTATATCATCCTTATGGATCGTACGTTGGAATTCTACCTTGCTATACGTACCTTAGTCTCATATATGCGAATGTGCACAAATAACGTACATACGAAGAAAGAAACAAATTTCACTATTCGTTTCCGTAAATTTTCAAAAAATTTTCAAAAACCTTTAGCCCCAATTTACTTATAGAATTACATCACCTCGTATCAGTTGTATTCAAATGAAGCAACTTTAACCAACAAGTGTTACGTTCGCTTGACTACCATCCAACAATTCTCAACCGCAGATGAATCACCTGGGCTTACCGTTGTCAGCCAAGAATTTCACCTCCGAACTCTCGGCGTGTATCCATCTATCTGTCTATCACCGTTTTCTCAAAATCCTAATAATATAATTCGGAGACTTTTGGGCTCGGATTAAAATTTTGCTTGCATTTGGAGCGGAACAGCATTAGCATCGTATAATCATTACTTTTCGATACAATAAACCTTAACAAGCGGGTAGTTATCTTGGTTATTAGTTCAGCTAGCACCCTGCATATATTCAAACGGATTTTATTTTATACTCCAAGTTCTCACCCTTTGTAATTAAAGGCATAGAACTAACAGGAATGGTTTATTATCTTGGGGTTTTTGGATGTCATTGCTGCAGGATGTTGCAACGTCAGATACGGTGATGGAGCTGAATGCATGGATGCGATGATAATTATTATATATTCATACAGCGATGCTTGTTCCATTATACATACATATCACCATAGTGCTGGTTGATGACGTTAGGTAAGGGAAGTCGAGGTAAGGTATAAGGTAAGGTGAATCAGGCATCCGTTTCTATAATAAACTGATAGCCGCCGTTCACAGCCCACGCTGCTAATAATTACTAGAGAATGCTTTGTGACTGTGGGAACTCTGGGAGTTATATTTACTAACCAACAGCTCATGAGACATTCTAATGCAGCATTATGCACGTAAATATATCTATCAACTCGAGTTCAGATTTATTCGAGCGAGGGTTAAGGATCAATTATGTAATCGCTAGAAAGGGAGTTTGAATAGAGGCTTGATCCAATGCCTGGTCAATTTTTGTCCCAATCTGCACTCACACTCGAGTAATACTCGACGAAAATTCGATTCATAAAGTCAGGAATCAACTGATTGTAAATTATTAGCCTTTTCATGGAATTCACCATGCATATAGATTTCATTGCACCGAAGAAACAGTTCATGTGAGATGAATTTCATAAAATGTGAAATAATTTCGAATTATTTCAGACCACTTGGACTTTAGAGGACTTGTAACATATCTGAACTAGATCGTCTGAATACTATTGGAACTATTTGAGCTTAAGGCAAACCTATACCATCGAACTTCGTCAAACTTGTGTATAACCGCGAGTTCCCTTCCGCCTTTGGTGCTCCTCGTCCTTCACCATCTTTACCTAACCCTGTTTCTCCGAGTCAGGTTCACCCGCACAGCGGGAGACTGAATTGTTAATTCTGATTACCTTTCACGCCCGCTATTTCTCGCTGTTCCGTTCGCTTCCCTCGTCTCTACTTTACCTTTCGCTAATGTTCACCATCCACCCCCACCTCCCATTTATGTCAGAGTTGAATCACATTTCAGAGTTCAGATACGTCGCGTCGCCAGAAGTTCCGGGATGGTATAACATGTTTAATACCAGCTAGATATTACACGTAGCGAACGAGGGAGGCCTTGCGCTCACATACTAAAAATGTCATTTTTTACATTCATTTTTCCAGTTTTTCCAGTTTTTTTTTTTTTTTTAACTTTTTCACTTCTTATTTTATTAAATATATATCGAAGACTCGCGCGATTCGATTCGCGATCAACAGAATAATTATCCCTTACCAATAATCACGCTCTCCGCAGTCCGCAACAAGATTTATGTGTTTTCTGCGGAAGCGGTTTGCTTTACAAAGGAAGTTAAGCAACCAATCATACGGCTAACCATCCTTTAAATTCTAAATTATCTTCACTCGTAAATTAATAATTACCTGTCAGTTATTTAATACATTTCCCGTAATTCTCCATAAGGATATACTCAGCAACGAGGGATCTTATAACATAGAAAAAAAACTCTGCAGTAATAGTTATGATGATCGCCTATTCGCTTGCACTTTTTTATCTTCACTTTTTTATCTTCACTTTTTGAACACTTTAACTAAATCATTATTATACGTCAATGATTTCCATGGGTAAAAACGTCCTCGAATATGTACGAAAAATTTTGCAATAGGAAGAAAATTTTTTTTTTTTGATTGGCTAAAAGATTTGGCTACATTTTTTTTTTTTTTTTACATATTTGGAGACGTCGTGGTCCATGGGAGCGTTGAAATCTAAAAATGATGAAATTAAAGACCACCCTAATATATAACTATAGGCGAGCATTTTAACTATTATTCCACTGGAGCTCTGTCAGAGTTTTCCACTAGTTTCCTGACTCTTTCATCACGACTAAAAAGCCCGGTTTATTATTGTTCACGAATAAACTTCATTATGTAGCTGTTCTAGTTTTATTGTTACTCCGGCTCCCTCAGTTCTAAACTGTTTCTACAATCCCTTGTGTAAGGTAGTGAAAAAAGTCATGCCAGAAGAAAGGGAACTGGCAAACATCCACCAAGTAAATTGCTCCCGTTTGCAGACTGTCCCAAATGACAGTTACGCTCTTCACAATGCAGAAATCACGTAATTAGATTTCTTGTTTTCCCATTTTCAATCCGAATAAAATAAAGAAATAAATAAATGCGACGAAAATTGCATTCACAAATTTTTCCACCGTGTCAAACGATTCCTTCTGATCTTATGCGATAGCTGTTTCATTGATTTCCTTCGGTTCGAATCCTGTCGTTTCGATTATTCTACTGGAAAATGGTTTTCGATCAACTCACAGTCTCATAAAACAATCAAAGCTTAATCGAGCTGTGCAGTTTGAGCTCGAGTAACCTTCTTCTGAGTTCTAATACCGTCGTAGAATCGTTAAGGATAATTGCAAGTCGTTAAAACGTTATCATTACTTGGACTAAAAGTTTTTAATCGCGTACTTTGTATTCATAGGTACTTGTGTTTGTCCTGTATACTTCTACAGAGGAGGATGTTGGTTGAGTACTATACACGCGTATAATATATATTTTCAGGAGTACACAGATATAATTTGCATAAAATTACATTCGTTGTGTTTCAGTAACGGCAAACCACCCACCGCAAAGGCCATGGATCCCCTTGACGAGGCCCAACAGGACTAGGCCGACCTGTGAGTACCGCATTCTTCTTGTAAAAGCCCACTTTCACACATACCTAAACATACATTTAGGCTAAAGTTAAACTCTTCACTTGGGTTTACCGCCCTACTGTTTTACTTTTAACCGCGAATTACAATTTTCTCTACTATAACAAAGTTTAACCATATACAGTAGATAAACAGGGAAGCAGTTAGTCAGCTGGATGTATATCTGGCGTACCTACCTACCTACCTACGTAGGATGTACCTGCATTAATTTCCACCCACTCGCTAGCAAAACACTCGATGAAATATAGTCCGCTCAATGATACAACCGGGACATTTGTCCGGTGTTATCTTAACAATGAAATCTCTGTAAGAATGAATATGGGAGCCAAAACGACGAGATCTTCTGTATGCTACTTGAGCAAACAACAAATC
The DNA here is from genome assembly GCA_963978835.1 of Tenthredo scrophulariae. Taxonomy (NCBI): domain Eukaryota; kingdom Metazoa; phylum Arthropoda; class Insecta; order Hymenoptera; family Tenthredinidae; genus Tenthredo; species Tenthredo scrophulariae. The sequence continues at coordinate 11,195,752 of OZ022234.1, forward strand.
TCAGTACTGCACCCACCCGGGTGCCAACCAGTCGTGAAAATTTTCGCACGAAAATAGTACCGACAGAATAGACCCTTGTTGAGATCCGAATGACATTCATAGTCCGTTGGGTTTTTCGAACTTTTCACGAAGCAGAACATTCTCGCTGTAGTTAAAAAACAAACAAATAAATCAAAATTTCTTCAAGAACAAAAAACTACGACACATTCTTCTCACATTCAACTTGTTAACATTCTACATAATCAAAGTTTAGTCTGGGAATGAAATGAAAACAGCAAACTCATTCGGCTCTCATCATCGTCAGTTAATTTCAACCAAGTTTAATGAAATTATTGACCAATCAGCGCCGTAACAGAAAAAGGCCTTACAGCCTGAGGTAGGTTTGTGAAGATGTAGGAACAAAGAATGTTCATTTCTGACGAGGGGTTTGCTCGAAATGTCCGCCTTTTATTTGAACTACACGGAATGGGATTAACGATGAATGTTAATGATGCTTCCTAGCCGTTTCTTGGTTGGATGAATTCATACTCTTCTCTGTTAATAAAAAAAATGGTTAAGACGGAGGTGCAGGCCGTTTTTGGGATTTACGTTACCCACTTAATTTTTTAACAAGCAGTGGTCCTACGCGCCCGTTATACGTGATAATTTCAAATCACCTGGTGCAGAAGAGGACACGTGGTTCGTTGGGCAATTAACCGATTTTAAACGCTTGGTTATCGTCGTGGAAACTGAGGATCAGCAACGATCTGTGGGTCCACTGTAAAACAGGATTCCCCCCGTGAGAGGAGCGGTGAACCTGGACGTTGACATCGGTCTGGCGCAGACGTGAATCAATGTTACGCATGGATTACTCACTGCAGATATACAGAGCCCCTACCGTTACGGGGTTACGCGATTGGATTAACAGGATATTAAAAAATAATATCCCAGTGTTAGGTGGCGTGTGGTTAAATAGCTCCGACAGGAAATTAGGGATTTTTTTTTTTAATGATGAATTCTCTTCAATTAAAACCAGCGAAGCTCGTCGATGAATTTGTAATGAACACGTCCCAGGATCCAGGCTCGTTTCGTTCAGTACAGGGGGTTGCTGGGTTTGTTTTTATTAATACAGTTTTTTTTTTCTTTCTATTCTTTCCTTCTTTTTTCATCATTTTAAAACGTTTCTAATTGCCTCGTTAATTAACAGGCAACAACTGTTCTTTGATCCCTCTTTTAGATACAATTTTTCAGGGGTAGTTACATTTTCCCCAGGGAATATACATACTCAAGTGATCAGGGCACGAGAAGTTCGCTTGAAAAAACACTCATTTTTAATTCAACTTTAATTCTGTGATAAGATCGGTTCTTCTTTTTCATTCATGTATTCATCTTGCATACGGGGCTGACAGTATTTCGCGACAAGTGGCAATAAGGGGATGAGGAAAAGTGAGAGAGAGAAACTGAAGGTAAAATTAGAGGGCAGGCCCTCCGACCACGATCCTTTCTCTCAGGGATTACGAAACGGCACTGTAGACGATATATGGAGCGTATTGCTATAACGACAATAATTGATTACGGTTATTAAGGTTATTAAGGCAGTCCTTAATACAAAATTGCCGTAATGAACAATGCATTATACATTCGCACGGAACGAATAATCGCCTAGGGATAGCCATAATTCAGAGACGATATCACGTCGTTAATGCATCCGAACAATAATGATGAATAAAATAAGAACAACGGTGTGGTTATGGTCAGAATCACTACTACAAAGGAACTAATTGATAATCTCTGATTGTGGGTTCAATATGAGTCGTGATGGAAAAGTTCTGAGCAGACGGCTTCAAGATGATGGTGAAAGTTGGAAATACACCTCCTTTGACCCAGAAGAATAAATTGGTATCCTCGAAGTGAGAGAAACAACCAGCATCTTCAGGGACAAAGGAAAACCAGTTGAGCTTTTATGTAATCCAGGAAATTTAAACATTAGAAGAATATAATTCATCTGCATTGAAGGATCACCTTCAATGCTGTATATGAGTACAATTTAAATTTGTAAAGCTTAACATCTTTAGCCAGTTTGTACATTAGACTGATGAAAATGTGTTTCAAAAGCTTGCAATCCATTTTCCCAACTGAATAATACAGCGTATTTGCAGTGCAAAATGGAATGAAAACACTTTTGGAGTCGGCCCAAAAACATGAGCAAACCAATTACCGTTGAATCTATACGCACAAACTTTGCGATTCCACGATACTGCATCACTGTGGATTAAAGTGTTAGAGGCAGCTAGTATATAGTGAGATGCCATAAGCTGTGGCTTAGAAATAGTTAGCTTACTACGCCATCACGCAACACCAAAATACCTCCTCTCTCTCTCTCTCTCTCTCTCTCTGTTAATCTTGGCTTCGATTTTGATTGTCATAAGGGAATGAGTTTGAGCCCCTCTTATACCGTTTGTAATTTGACGAGCGTCGGTATCCTTCATTATGTACGACAATCTCATGTCCTTAATTCTCTCGCTTCCTCACACGGTTGAAGTGCGGCCTAAATTGAATTGACGAGATGGAATCCTCGAATCTTCTTTCTGACAAGTGATGTCGCTTTTCATGCTCTGCGTTTATGTCAACCAAAGTAAGTCGTGGCTGGGGATATAGGGGATATAGACAGGCTGAAAGCTTCACTTTCAATATTTCAAACACAACCAGTACCAATCAACTCTTTGTCAATCAATCAAAGGTTTGTCGCCTAGATCTCCTAGTGCTACACTGATCAAGCTCCTACCTTACCTTCCTCAACAACTTCCATCTTGACCACTGCTCCCAGTCTCGCATCGCGAATTACTCAACCTCAAGGTCTGTGCCACGCCACGCCAGGCTACAGCATCTGGGCAGATTTATTGCACACCCGGTCCACCAAGCTTGGATATAGGCGACTATACTACTTCACAGGCCGAGGTGGAGCACGGAGTTGACCATGGGTATGGGTATGGGCATGATATGGTGTGGTGTGGTGGAACGAGAAGTGCAGCTAGCCAAAAAGAAGGTATTGTAAGCCGCGTTCAGAGTAGTGGCGATAAATCACTTCATTATAGTTTACGCCATTCATTATTTGTAATATGACTCTATTGTAGTTTGCGATATACGAGCGGAAGGACCCTTTCGGTACCGGAACTAAGCTGTTAAAAGAACCGTTCCGAACCCCGTATGTTTCATTTATTTGATTTTTGCCATTATCCGTTATTTTGCTTTTCATATAGACCTAGACGTGAACAAATGATGGGTTCATTTTGCTTGCTCTAGTGAGTTTAACTACTTCTTCAGATATTTCGATGGTTATCTCCGGAGAAACATTACTTTGAACATTTTGCATTTCATGTATGCACATATGCACAACCTTACGAATGAAGTCTGCAGCTATTTAGACGTTGCAATAAATCTTACTTGCATATAGTTTCTTGCAAATTACAGAAGTTTGCTTCTGTTGCAATCCTTCGAGTTCGAGACGCAACCACTCGCGATCTTTAGACTCAGCAGAATTCCGACGTTTAGAAAATCTGCAATTTACAGCAGCTCGAATTTTCGCACATCGATACTGTGCTCTAAGTCGGTATTATAATCTCGTTGACTTAGGGGCGTTTACGAGCAATGTTCGGGTCGAAGGAGAGGCGGTACACAGCCGAGGATTTCCATCGGTTAAATTTATAGCCCTATACGTAGCCGTTGCCGATTTTGGTATCGAATCGTCCAAAGTCGTTTATTTATTGGTGCAAATCTTTGCCTCGCAGTTTGTCTGGCTTGAAGTTTAATTTAGCTCGTCCAAGAGACAGGGCGAGGCTCTGGATCGGGATGAGGATGAGGATGAGGATGAGGATGAGGATGGAGATGGGGATGGGTCTCAGTCGAGTCTCTCCAAGGAGGAATGAACGATGCGAGAAAGAGAAAGAGAAATGTATAAAGACTGAAAGAGAAGAGGAACGGAGTCGAGAGCCACCAAGGTAACATTGATACGCGCCAGGGTTCTGGCAGCCGGTCTGATATATTGCCACGTAAGTGCTCGCTTCTCAAACAAACTGCTGTTAACTATGCTTTGCAACTACCGCCTCGACCTCTTCTCTTCTCTTCTCTTCTTATTTCTCTTCTCTTCTCTTCTTTTGCTTCGCTCCACTGCTCTCCCCGTCTCTCATTCTCGCTTTGATTTCCTTGTGTCGAAAAACTTGAGTCATTGAATTCTTCCAGTTTATTATCACCTCCATCCCCTCGACTCATGAATTTTTTTTTCTCCTTTCAAAATTCGGAGTTATATATTTTTTAAATTGAATTGGCGATGGATGGGCATTAACGAACACCCAATATCGTTGGTAAATTTTCGGTAAACTAATTTCGACGAGGATAACGGTTTAGTATAGGTGAAATGAATTCTTTGCGTTCTCAGGTAATGGGATATTAAATAATACCAGAGCAGGTTAAAAGCGCCTTTGCTTGCACACACTTTGCAACCGTAATCGCAAAGGCTCAAAGAGCTTTATTGCTTGTGAGGAATTCCTGAAACTAGGGAGGTGAGTCGGTATATACTGCAAGAAGAAGAACTAAGTGATCCGTGATGAAATGCCGAACCCGGAAGTGTGCGTGAAAGACTCGAAATTAAATGTTGACAAAGTCATCGATCGAATAACTTCTGAGGTAACATAGGTATAAGTACACATCATACCATGATCCAGAGGGAACAAAATGTTACGGAATACGCATTCATCGATCCTCAGATATGGAAAAGCACGGAAAAAGGACGTATTTCAAATTCTGTAAATCCACCCGATGATCTGAGTTCTGAACTCTGGATATGACGCGTCTTCCGAGTATGTATAAGTAGATGCTAGTTTTACGAGTAATAAGTTCTTGTGAGCTAATCGTGTAGCGTGCGATGGGTTAATAAACCGTCCGATGATCATAGTATACTTAGGAAGAGTTTCTTTTCCTATATAAACTATTTTTCCATGAAACTAGGTATGGCAAAAAGGTCGTACCCAGTAAAACTAGTTCTCTTGTGAGTATGTGTACCATTATTTTGACCCAGCTTTATGCACTACTGTGACAGGCCGAGCCTCGAGCACGACAGGACTGAAGGTAATTCTGTCGTCCGGGTCCGTTTGACTAGACTCTTAGCTGCAGCAGGTAGTTATTATATTAGTTTATAATATGGTATCGCGGAGGTATTCAGTCGAAGGAAAGTGTTTTCAGGCCAACAAACTTCAGCCTGGAAGTTCGCTGGTATATACTATATACATATACATAGAGAAGACTGGGTATTGAACGCGTGTGCGTAAATTAGGTAACTTGTCTGGATTTTATGGAACTGGTTTTACTCGGGGCCCCAGGCTTGAGGCAGGTCGTAGCATCGATGACCCCTGGAATTTCATCCTTGGCAATGAATGAAACTAACGTATACCTCGCTCATCCGGAACATCGTTTAAGTCAGATAGAGCCAGACTATTCTTGGTGATAACCGTCTACGTGTTATATACAATACGCTGGCATTGCTTTTCCACCTGTTGCAAACACCATTCTTAGAATTCCGAATTAATTTTATGATTTAGCCAAGGATTTTTCTTCCATACATATTCCATTTTTTTTTTTTTTTTTTTTTTTATCGTTAAAATTTATCATTATTTCCGCCAGTTATATACATTTTATTCGTTCAAAGTTCAGTATAGGCACTGATCTGCCATTCGCATCTGCACGTATAACTATTTCAATATTCCGCATAGTAATGGCTCGTAATTATATTTTCCTGTAACGCAGCCCAACGGGGTATGAACGGATCCCACTGCGAGATATACTGACTGATATTTAATTCAGTAATAATTCATGACGTAGAGTATATGAGATGTCAATTTTTAATCTGCGAAAGACTGGAGACGAAACGAGTACAGGCATTTCGAGGTATTAAAAAAGATACCTTTTTCGACGAGGTACATATTTCCCCTCAAGCTATCCTTCGCAATTTTACTTAATCCTCATTGACTTACGTTCAAACATTGACGAAAGATTAATTCGATATGAAAAGAATTTCTATGCTTTCGAAAGAATACGAAAGTGAATGGGAGGTAAATTGAGCTCCTTAACGGAGGTAAAACGATATAGCACTTTCGTAGAAATGTTATTAGCAGTATCGAGCCAGCTCTATCTCATCCGAAGACAGGCTTAAATATTGTATTTATCTTGTTGTATCAACATCAGTCGAAGAATGAAAGTTGTCTTTACAAGATCTTGAATTTCTCATAGTCTTCACTGTTCTCTGATCTAATTTCCTGCTATCGGTTTCCAATAGGTTCGCCATGTTTCTAATACGTCAAATTTTTTTTGTTTTGTTTTTTTACCAATTTCAACCGAGTTTCAATACGAGCACAAATGGAATTGTCAGCAATCGAGATAGCAGTCCGAAACACGCACCTTCGCATTTTGAGATCTGATACCTTTCAAGGAAATGAAAACACAAGTGGAGCAGACCTTTTGATAGTAATTTTTGAAAGTGGAGCTGGTGTGAAAGCTGTCGATGAATCACGGGTCTGCGTAAATCGGCCAAGGACTTAGAATAGCAGAAACCAACCACTGGAAACTTCTCTCCAAAGGGCTGCTGTACCAACTTGTTAATCACTCTCGAATCTCGATTCGCGTAGCCGCAGCCTTTCTGCCGCACAGTACGTTACGTTATACCTACAGCTAGAAATCTCTAGTAAACTCAAGAGCTACTAGTTCTCTAGCTAGTATACAGTCCATTCAATCCTCTTGCAATAAATCTTATCAACTCTATGCCATTCGATTTAGACGTCAATAGATCTCATGCTTCTATACCCCTGATTTAAGGTATGGTGTCTTTTAGCGTTTGGTAAGACGTTGCTTTTGATACTTATCAACGTAACGGTAGTTTACCCGATTATCATAATCAATAGAGATTACGATTTCGCGAACGGTAAAAATTTTGAGTAAACGCTAAAAACAATTATAACGAAATTGAACGCCTAAAGTAAAAGCGACTCGGTGCAGAGTATTATATAACACCGTATTTTCTTGGTATTCGGTAGACGGGTAGAGTCACTTTAGTACTCGAATTTATCGAGCGTGGAATGAATAAACAGGAAGTGCAGAGGAAATGGCACGTATTATCCCTTTGTAGTCAACCACTGCACCATACAATTTTTCGTTTAACGTTCTTTCACCAATTTTCTCACCCTGACCAGCAGAAAAACTGAAACAAAGACGCCAAATGAAGCGGATCGAATGCTCGCGCTTGGAGCTTAAATTCTAAAGAATAGCTTGAAGCGTAGCTCCTTTGTTGTTCCCTTGTATACGGCAAACAAGACACCTTCGATAAATGACTTTTAAGAAAGTTTCAGTGTTTCATGTGGAAGCAGAAGGAACGTCGAGTGTTTGCCATCCTTTGTCACTTCATCATCGATCCTCGCGAGTAAGAGAAAGCAGGAGACCTTTTTTCAGTTATCGATGCTTGACAGTCTAATCGTTGACAGTCTCGCGGGTAGAAGTCAGCCAGACAAACTGATCGACGGATAGCTAAGTCGAAAAAGGCAAGGGTGCAGAAAGAAGAGCTCGCAGGGTCATGAATAGCATGCAAAGGGTGCTTATTACCTCGATGAATATGAACTAAGGGCAGGTTCTTCGGGCGGGGCTTATAATTAATCTCATGTCTTCAGTATACATTTAGACTGGAACGACAAAACAGTATCCCCTCTATGTGTGTAATCGCATTGATCAATCCTGCTGGGTAAAGTCGTTTGATTTCAACCCACTGTCATGTACAGCTCGGTGTTCGTTAGTATCGATATGCACTTGGCGTCAGAAGTTAGTTTTATTTTATACAGCAATTCAGTTCTAAGCGAATATCAGATCCAAGAAGTAGCTGAACCGTTTCCACGGTGATCGAAGGATATTTGTGATTTTCTGATTGACCATCAAGATTAGACGTTATGGATGTCGATGTACAGTTGTCGAGATATGAGCTGTGGAAAAACGCGAATTCCGCTGAAACTACACGCATGTCAATGCGCAATGTTCTTGTAGCGAATACACACTACAATAAAAATCCCGTATACACTGTTCGCATATCTGGTCAACTGTCCAGGTAAAACATTCCGGTCTTGCCACCTGACCCACGCCTTAGGTACTTGATACGTCCCACTGGTTTTATCCGGACTCATCGTCTCGCCGTTGATACTTTATCGAGCAAGGTGGCAATTCTGTACGTAGAAAATGTATCAGGTGCATTTTTGTTCTCTCATGTGGGTTGCATTGTTTTTTTTTTTTCCCTAGTTACAAGACAGGTTTCCCACCCGATCTAATATTCTTATCGAGCAAACCGCTAGTTGTCGAAAGTCATAAATAGCACCGGCACACCTCGATGGTCGAAGAGAGAAACATTCTGATTCCAAAATTCGGTGTATAACTTTTTTGTTTCATCTCAATTTTACTACAAATTTCTTGAGAGCCAGACGAGAGGTATAAAGAAGAGGTCACCGCAGTCAGTCTAGCCTTCAGCACCCTGGGGAACTTGAGAAAAAGTTATATAAACTGATCGACGGAGCTACATTACCAGCGTATATATCTTACGCAATATCTTTTCGAAATAAATCCATCTCAAGACCCGATTGCGCAAAGAGTTGAATGAAGCCTCGAGAAGGACTGCAGAGATAGAGCGAGGTCGGAGTCTAATTCACCTTAACAATCTCCTTTCCTTTCGTACTTCAGTTGCCATGGCATAGGCTTTTCCAATGCGAAGGAGACAGGCGAGTGAACAAATCAAAGACAAGAAACTTTTGTAAAAAGATTCGTTTGCAAAGATAAGAATTGTCGAGCTGCAGTCATTCACTGCAAGCAATCTTGGAGTTGCATAAAATCTGAGGATTTGAATCTTGAACTAAGGCTAGAGGTTCCGTGTTATCCAATTAAATTTCTCAATATCTTTGTCTTAGAAATACAGCACGACCTGCGAGTTTCATGATCATGTTCCTTCGCGTCACCGGTTCCGGTCGTTTCGTCTGGTAATTCGTGGACTTTAGGTAATTTTACAGCATCGGTTGAACTAATTTGAAGCGACGAGGCTTTTACGATCACCCAGGAACGAAACGTCTGCCAATAAATCAGCGGTTCTATTCCCATTTCCATTTCCATTTCCAGGACCAAAAACCAGCGCCAAGATAGACTGACAAAGAGGCTAACTCGGGTATGCACTTTTGTTGGAGTAGACCAAACTCCGCCGAGAGTGTAAATAATTGGGATTGCAGTCTCGCTGCAGTTGACCAATGTAACCTAAACAGCTACCCTCAAACTCTGGAATAACTGCCTTTGTGGTACCTCTAGTTGACACGCTTTGTGCGAAACAATTTGTCGAGTAACCAAATTGCCAGCTGGAGTTGCTAATTCCATATTACGACAAATAATTATCTCATAAACGGCATTTGGAAATTGTTACATAAATTATGCGAATTCTATGGGCACGATAAACACTCAATAATAACACCCTGCAGAGTAAAATCACGCATATAAATATGCAATTAAAGTCTGGGCTGTGAATAGTCGAGACCAAATGTCTGCACAGGTTTCTAACTTCTAATATGTGTACATTATGATTTCAGTGTTGATGTAATAAGCAAGGTTTAGAGAATGGGACATTATCATAAAAACTTGTGAAACTTAAGCAGGACTTCTGTGGCTTTTTTGTATTGTGAAAAGACGTCCTTTTTCCGTGAGGTTAGAGGCCATAACTCATTCTGTTCCATTGTTACACTTGTCAGGCACTTGTTCTGTGCACGATACAGACTCCTCGTGACATTCTTAATAGTAGAAAACAAATTGTAAAGATTGAGTAAGAAGGGTCAAGTCATTTCTAAATTCATTTTACGACTGGTTGAATATTCATATCGAGAAGGAGTGATGGAAGTTGAATCGTAAGTGGTCAATTATGAATCAGGGACATCTATTACCACTCTCTCAATGAAATTACGAGGTTGTGTGTCAAATTAACGCTTCATTCAACGGACCGTACTCAACTTAGTCCGATGTCAACGTCAAGCCGTTTCCAAATTGCGATGTCAATAATATGCTTAAGAACTCAAACTATACCAAAGGTAAATCATGTCCCAGTAAAAAATTGATAACGCCACATGGTCTAACGATGAAAAAGTAATTTAGAGGTACTACCATTTTCTGCTAATGCTTGATAAGCTTTTTACTCTAGGGCTCTGGTTCTTCGGCTTGGCATCAATGCCTGTAAAATATAATTTCGGTACTTGAAGAAGTGCTATGTACTTTTGTTAGCCAAACAATTTCTGAGTTGCTTCATAAGTTATGGGAATTGTTTGGATATTTTGGGCAAAGTTGATATTGGTATCTTAAAGCATACAGCAGTCAATGTCAGCCAGGCAATCCTCGATGCGAAATAGAATCGGGTATAGGAGAGGCAGCGTCGTAAAAGCTAAAATGGCCATTTCATTACGGCGATAAAACGAAGAACTTCTCAAGAGCCGAGATAGTTGGCTGCTGGCTGGTAAGTTGTATCAAGTCCTCTGCGAGATTAAACTCCTTTCCCTCAGCCTCATCCGTTTTCTTCCTCGCCCATCTCTTTCGTGCCTTCCTATTCTGCCTGATCTTGGTTTAGCAAATTATACGGCTTATTACTTTTAGCTGCGGCTGATGGCCGCCGACATAGGGTTCTGTCGCCGTATCATGGAGCCTAACTAAGTGTAATATTGCTGATGCCGATGCTAGAGCCTAGAAGGCCAAAGAAAAAGTCTTACGCCCGATTTTCACGGGATCCTCGTTCTATCGAGTGAACACGTTACGAGATGAACCGTTATGGTCGTTCGTGGTTCGTTGAGAGTGAAAGTTGAATTAATTCACACACCACACGCCACACCGACAGCATATCCTCTGTGTCCGACAACCCTAATTGTCAAGAGAGCAATTCACCCCTACGCAACAGCTGCGAAATAAATTTTCTTTTTTTTTTTTCTGTGTCCTTGACATCTGGTGGCCCTGCAGTAATGCGTTGAATGTTTTAATCGTGTTCTATATCTGACCTCCTGTCAACGTCCCAACTTCCTCGATAAAGCTGACCACTTGCGGTATAAAATCAAAAACTTTATTGCACCTCCGACGCCGGACAAATGGCCACTCGTTTGACAAAATTTAATACGACGTTTGCCAGTAATGCTGACCATGGCATTACCTTCAACGAAGACCCTAGTACTTTCAGGTCAAATTGTACGGAAGATGAGCTTTTGACTTTATCACCAAATTTCGCAACGTTTAGACTGGAGTGTATGTGTATACTTTCAGATACATATACAGAGGTCCATTTGCTATAAGACAATTTTAACATCAAAGTGCTAGGATTGAAGATAAAAAATATTCTAACAGAATTCACGACCTTATATTCGTTTCCAATTACAAATCGCGATATTTATGCTATGCTGTTCGAATTGGAGGGGATATTAATCGTATCTACACCGGGATAAAAAATAGCAGCTCATATCCCGGGAGTATACAGTTAATCAATGTCAAACTCGGTACTTCCATATCGAGTGAAAAAATGATTAAATTCAACACTTCAGATTTTTCGCCTTTCGTTTTGATGCAGGAATTTGACAAATATATTATAGTTTCCATGCATACTATCTTCGTAGAGTGAATATCATACTACAAACACTAAATAGAACCAGTAGAATATATCATACTCTCGTACACTCGACCACTGCAACGGACGTGTAACATGGAACTCACGAGTGTTTTTGTTGCAGGTATATTCACTGTGATGTGTTACAACGTACTGTGTGACAAGTACGCAACCAGGCAGATGTACGGCTACTGTCCAAGCTGGGCCCTGGACTGGGAATATCGGAAAAAAGGAATCCTCGATGAGATCCGGCACTACGCCGCGGACATAATAAGTCTCCAGGAGGTAGAAACCGACCAATTCTACAACTTCTTTCTACCAGAGCTGAAGCATGACGGATACGATGGAATTTTCTCGCCAAAATCCCGGGCAAAGACCATGGCGGAAAATGATCGTAAATACGTTGACGGATGTGCGATTTTTTTTCGAACAGCTAAGTAAGTGTTGAAATTCTTTATCGAAAAGTTTATTCCCTTTATATTACTTGGTTAGTTCTTTAGAAACTCTCGTATATCTCTACCCTGATCGCGTTTCTTTACTTTGAAATCTCTTGCGGACTTATAGGCACTCTCTGTTACTCGGCACGATTCACTCGTCGCTCGGTGACTTACCCAAGGGTAACTTTCCCTCTTTCTTTGACGTCACAATCAAGAATTATCTCCATTTTAAATCTTAACGAGATTTCCTCAGACTTTGCATGGATGTAATTATAAAAAGACAAAAAAAAGAATGGAATAAGAAGCGCGGAAACCCACTAGCAGCATGTCACCCCTTCAATTACTTCTCGGTCCAGACTCGATTGAAAACTCAAATAATGAAAATAAATTCGGAAATTTCGAACGCTTCGAATTTCCCTAAACTTCAATGCTCATTTTCAACCATCTCACACGTTATATCGTCGTGTGGCTGGACATGAATGATTGAAGAACCATGGTGGCTCAACCAGAGCTTTGGGAACGCTGATGGTACTCGTTAGCAGGTAATATCCTCCTAGTAATACATCATCGAAAACCGGGCGAGAGAGGGAAGGGAGGCAATCTGCCGAGTGCGGGTTAGCTAGGGTGACTCAATGCAGGGGGCTGCTACGTCGAGCACATAGAGTCTGGGTATATAAGTATGGGAGTAGTGTGATATACCGTATATAGGATGGGGGTTGGTTGTAGGGGTAAATAGGGCCGCGCCAACCACTTCCGGAGCGAACCTGTTTGCTGTGACGGCATTTCCGTTTATCCCAAAGTAGGAACTGAGTCGATGGTTGAATATTCTCAAGAGACGGCAGTCGCGATGATTTAGTGAGCCACAAGACACTAAATCTCAGTTCAAAACCCTTAAGAGTCTTCAAAGTTGCACATTTCTTCATGGGTTTACAACATAGCCACATCCTTTGGGATCTAAGGGCTTTGTGGTAGAAGATAGAAATTGACAGTGCAAATTCCTGTCGCTAATTTGGTGGTCCTTTTGGTCTCAGGTACCTCTCGAATCTCTAGTTTATAGTATTCGCGAATTCGAGAAATTCACTGGAAGGTCTAGTCCTGGGATATCGGGTAATCAAGTAAAACGTGATACATACCTATTTCGAGGACTAAGGGGTAAAGTGACAAGAAGATGTTATCCACTTTGTGAAATCGCGCATTAGTCTCTGCCCGCCGTTAATCTCATTTATGATTTTGCATGAATGCACAAAGGTTGATTGTGTAGTAGGTATATCGAGGATAGCACTCACCCTAACTACCTTTGTAACATTCTAATATCAAAGCGAAGGTAACGCTTTGAGAACAGTTAGCACCTCTCTGTCTGCCGCGTGAAGCGCGATGAGAAAAGAGTCGGGGTTCATCCCTGTTGCTGAGGACCCTCGATAGAACGCCCCAGGGACCATGGAAATGGAATGTCTTGGTTCAATTAAGCTGGCGATCCAATCTCATACAACGGTTGACAAAACCTCTGCCCTTCCACTCGAATTCCCGATCGAAGTGAAGTTACTTGCGTTCAATTTCCGCCTTCGACTCTCTACTCTCTGATTTTCGGTTTATTGCTTAACCGTTGCGGTTTGGTTTTGGTTCTGGTTCTGGTCACGGTTGTGGTCGTACTCGTGGTCACGGTCGAAGGTCACCTTTCACAACAAGCAAAACACCTACCCCAACTTGCGATTCCAAAATCAAGTAAATGTTCCTATCACAATGGAATTCTAACCATGAACAATACCTTTACCTTCCCAGAACTAAATTCACTGATTGCTATTCAGAAGAATTGATGAACCTATATATGACTGAATCATTCCTGGCATTTGTAATAAATTTCATAGAACCTCAACGGCTTATTTTGATCACATAAGGTGCAGTAGTCATGTCATGTCATTTTGCTGCATGCTTATTTGAATCCACTACCATTTTCTTCCTGTCTTGGGTCATCTCATCTTCATCTTATTGCATACTCGTGGTCTTAGCTCTTCAGGGAGCTGAATCCTAAAACATAATAAATCTGAACCCATCTTCCACGTATGCAGTCGTCGAGGGTCTACAGAACGGCCGAACGTTCCTTGAGTCCAGGCTGTGCAATAGCACTGAATAACTGACGACGGTTGACTTTGTGCTGTTTGCTGGTGCGGCGAACCAACCAGCTATGGCATACGTATGGTAACGACTATCAAGACTTTACGTAGGCAGCGTGGTAAGAACTCCATTGAGTAGTTTAAGCCGAGGACGAGGACGACGACGAGTCTCTGCCCGGGTATACCTGAAGGAATTATTGGATATCGTAGCTAGCATCTCACGGGATAACAAGATACAGGACAGGAATGTGCCGGCTCACAAATGGCCCGCCTCGCCCGTAGAGAAAAGTGGATATATAAGCCAGAGGACAAGTCCTTTTCCCTGACGGTGTCCTTTTCTCTGCTACGTAACTGATAAGCTTGAGATACGGTCAGCAGAATCGTTTTTCGGAACCTGTCGCGCTATCACCGACATTCATATGACTATACACAGTCTAAACTCCCCTTCTATGTAAAGAGTGTAAAAGAAGGGATATCTACCTACCTAACATCGTACACTTTACTCCCTGCCAACAGATAGAATCAAAGCTAAAAGTATGTGGACTAAGGGCCGAACTGTTCTGTCCTGCAGGCAAGCCCTGCCTTCCCCTGACTTCTATACTTTACGACGGTTTGCGGATTAGATTTTTATTACATCTGCTGTTAGCTTAGCGAGGTGATTTGTGGACACTGACTATTTTACTGCTTCCGTTACTGACACCGCAGTCTTTACACTAGGTGGCTTACTTCATTATTCAGTAACGCTGTTTATACTCTTTTTCCAAGATATTACTTTTGCTAATACATATTGCATTTGCTTATTCGGCTCAGAGTTAATACGAAGTTTTATGGTGAAAACACTCTTATCGTCGTTATGAACTTCTCATGACTCTCGCTTCCATGTAGAGTATATCTCGATGCTAATTCGTATCGATGGCTTTCAAAATAGCCGATTTGATCTGGCCACCCTGTACGTGCTGGGAAGCTTTACCACCCTTGTGATCGTTACAGCGATAGGTGTCAACGTGATGTTGAGGCCAAATGGCAGCCCTAAAAAATTTTACAGTAGTTTACTGCCAAGCGTACGTCAGAGCTCGACCCTGAGCTCGGATCGTTTCGAAGGCAGAAGTACTCTTTACCTTCGAAGTACTCCACTTCCGACAAAGTAGCATTATATAGATATATTCGCGCATAAAGAGCGACTCATTCAGTTTATTCATACGTGAGGTACTTCTTATGCTACAATTATGATGCTTCGACCGAGGGTCGTGCCCACGATTATTAAAATTTCCATACTGCGCTGGTCGCTCTTAGAAGAAAAAAAAAAAAAAATCCTCTGCCGTCCAAGTCGCGCATATTAACACATATGACATTTTCAGCAGACAAGAAAGAGAGTTCGATATTTGTAATTCGTAAAACTGAAATGAAATATTGATTTTACGTTTTATTTACTTTTCTTAACTTAATTAAGTGCAGGTTTGATCTAAGTTGATCACTCTGTACGTATGAGCACACAATTCTGAAATATACTTTCGTTTGCACGTTTCAAACTCCCATGACCCCGTATCGTTACTTCAGATCGATGTCGAGCAACGACATTCATATACACAGCTATACCTCGAAAGGTTTCGTTTTACAACCTTCGGAGACTGGGGGAATGAATAAACATTTCTTTGGAGGAATTCTCCACGTTTATTACATTATGCGATCTTAAAATGATCAACGCATAGAAAACCACTCTCCTTTTCTTTCCACCTTTCTTTCTTCACCCTTTCCGTAACGTTATCTGTTCGTAGCTTTACGGAAAGAACAAACAACGACGTTAACCCGCGAGTTACTTTTCCTTTAAATGATTATCTCCGTTCCTAGATTCTAGCATACTGTACGAATTATTTCATCCCATCTTTTCTTTGTTATCTAGTTCTCTGCCGGTGAAATTGTGACCTGGACCAATTTAAATGCATATAGCAAAGCCGTTCCTCGTTTATCGCACAGAGTCGTAAAACGGAATGCACTATTTTCACTGGCGTTATCTGGGCTCAAAAACTTTCAATTCTGTAGAACAGAGCTTTTAGCTTACCTATTGCAGTAGGGTACTATTGATTGGCTGCATCGCTGCAGGCCAAAAAGCACTCGTTCATTTTTCTTATCAAGTGAACAGCATATAAACGAAACCAGGAACAGGGAAAATACGAACGTTTTCAAGCAATGAAATAAAAGATTAAGCTCCCCAGCTAATGTATGGCCTGCTATATTCGATCTACACATTTTCAACTGAACCATATCCTCAGGAATCGATAGATTTTTCAACGTACGAATTGTAGTCGGAAATTCTCGCATGGTATATATATTATATATACGAATTCGAATCAATTGGAAAGAATGTATTTTCCCAAGATTCGTGTCACACATATGTCAACGAGTAAAATTACATTGCACACGGTGCGGTGAGGCCTCTTCACGAAGTTTACTATCACAGAGCTGAAAACCTATGTGTTTTCTGGAGCGTAAATCAAAGAAGGGATCTACGAGACGAGGCACTCGCATCGCTTGATTTCTCTTGTCAAAGATATCCCTTTTGTACGCGGGCAAAATCTAAACTTGCAATGTCGTACCTAGCTACTATGCCTGAATTTACCGGTGCACAGAAGTGGCTGCCTGCAAATAGCTATAGGTATTTCAGTTTGCGGAATACTGCAATATTCTCTGTTCAAATTTCTACCTGTGAAATTCGTTTCGCGAAAAACTACGCTATATGTATGTATCATCTACCATCTGCAACTATTATCTCTGAGGAAGTGCAGAGAGTCTCTATAGTTCGCTCAACTGGGCTGAACGAGACTGTAAATATTTTAGAGACTCCATTTCGCCTCTCGGGTTGTCTACATAGTCGATTTGCAAACAACCACGAGACGCCACGCCGCGAGGTATTCCTTGCTAAACTTTAGTTTACAGATCCTGGGCTTACGCCGAAATTAAACGGTGCAAAAAACTTTGCATCCAAATTTTTTTTACGAAAACTATAACATATTGCCTGAAACATAGGTTGAATGAATTATCAAATTACGTTTACGTCTCGATTATTTGCCGTTTTTTGCTACCTAAAAAAACATTTGTGCAAAACGTTTGTTCGAATTTCTTTTCTTCTCAGGTCATAAAGATGAGATCACAGAATCTCGAGGGCAAAACGAGTGGTTTGATATGAATATGAAAATGGAAATGATTGAACATTTTGGTAGATTTGTATAAACTTGGTGCTGCGACGAGGTGGGGATGAGGGAGAGACAGGAGTTGGTTTATAATACAACGAATTATAACAAGTCAGAATTTTATGAACGTTAGCAAACCATTCGCGAGTTAAATTAATGGCATCACCCAGGCAATTGCGCTTGAGGCATTTTATTTTATACTCATTCTTTTTTTTTTTTTTGCTCTTTTCGTTTTTGTAATTGGATCCTTTGGAAATTTATGTCCAATTTACGTACAAGTACAATTTTTTGGTCTGTTTCATATAAAAAGTCAGCCGCTGACCTGACCTTATTGTATTCTTTTCACCGTCATTGTTCGATTGTATAGAAACCTTTTATCCACTCGTATGGATTTCGTTAGTTTTTTTTTTTTTTTGCCTTCTTTTCTAATTTGAATTTACTTATCAAATTCGTAGCGCTTCTATTTGAGCTCCGTTTTGTTGCAAAACGTTCTGCAAAAGTTTTGATATACTTGAATCTTGAGTGTCTTTGATGCCGGGCTGCAGATCTTTCGGCTGCTTTGCTTTTCCCCGAAACACTTTTGTTGCTCCATCGCAAATACTTTCAACTGAATTACAATGAGATAAGGGTAGCGGTGCTTGCGATTGTGATTGTTAAATACAACGCGCTTGAAGTTTTCTTTTTCTTCTTCCAAACTGTTCTGTAAAGACATGTAAGATGATAATAAAAAAAAAAAAAAAAGACGAAGAAGGAGAAAAAGAGGAATCAGGAGGTTCAACTTTCATCTAAAAATAAACTAGCCATTTTTTTTTCACCCGTAATAATACTTTTATGTTCAATCTATACCAGCCCATTCCCCTGCAATGTATACTCAAGTCAGAAAAGTTCGGATCCTATCTGATGGGTAAAGAATATAAAAAATGTGTTTATCTTCTTCAAGAGTCAATATCCACTTCCGAATAAGTAAAACTAAAAATTGATCTTCCGAAGTGAATTCGATAGATTTTATACCTCAGGCATTTTTCACGTTCATATCCTTCCTGCCCAATCGTTTGCCATTGATATCCTGCTCATAAAGTTAACCAGTAATTATCCGTCGTTGATTCTTCCGTTTTTCCTCTAAATTCGTTTACAATTATTATTGACTGTTTTTGTTATTTTCTCATTTCAGATTTGTGTTAATAAAAGAACATCTAGTCGAATTCAATCAGCTTGCAATGGCCAATGCCGAAGGTTCTGACAACATGTTGAACCGAGTCATGCCCAAGGATAACATAGGCCTAGCTGCTCTCCTTAGAACGAAAGAGGCAGCCTGGGACAACGGTGAGTTTTGATAAGACTTATAATTAGATCTTGAATTTCGTTCATATTTTATAATCTATAGTTGGTGATTTTCGATATCTACGATTGATTGGTATTTGAGTACCTACTTCTTTTATTAGTATATAATTATGTATATATATGAGATTGCGAATAATCGAAACTTTTCCTTCGTTAATCGTTCAAGGCGCCGATTATTCCTATCCATAATAATACGAACAGAACTTCATTGACTGGCGATTGATTGATAAAAAAAAGAAAGAAAACGTAGAATCTGAACAATAGCTTCCGAAACTTATTACTTCGTCCTCCATTCAAGTTGAAATATCATCGTTGTCTTTCTTCCCATTATCTCTTTCTTTCTTTGTTTCTTTCCCCAGGTTTTTACTTCCTGTCTTAGTTCGCAACCTCGGAAATTATACTTCTGATTAAATATTTACTATTTCATTTTAACTCGCGCATATGTGTCGGTTTGCTAATGAACGACACCCTTTATCGTAAGAGAAATACTGAAAGTCGACCTTTGATAATCATTTATAAATTCTCAATTCTGAATTTTACAAGACTACCCAAAAAAACAGGAAAAGCACTTCTCTCAATAAATAATTGGGATTATATTTCTCCCCTTCTATCATTTTGTCAAAACTATACGGTTCAACGATCAAAAACTTCCATATTCTATATCTCGCGCATCCCTCGAGGACTTTTCTATTTTTTTCTTCCCTGTCCTTACCTCTAACTCTTTCTCTTTCTCTCTTGCTCTTGCTCTCCGTGATCTGAAGTCGTGGAGATAAGAGGCAACAGAGGCGAGTTAAATAGAGAATAAAAAAAAAGACAAAAATGAAAAAAAAAAACGTTAAGGAAAGGAAAGGAAGGGTATTGTTCTTTTGTCTGCTGAGCGCTCATTAAATCGGTTGTTCTTCGCTAACTGGTCGGATCCGTCAGCAACTACTGCCTATATTCACCTACCAGGAGTAAAATAACTTTGACTTCGAAGTCCTCGGGTGTCTTGCGATAAATTTTCTTATCCCCGTGGCCGTCGCGTCGTCTTCCTGTCTTTCGTTCATTTTTTTTTTTTTCTTTTTTCGTTTTTTTCGAACTTACTCTTCCTTATACCTATTACCTACGCTCCTTCGTATACTAGGTACTAGAGTTTCTATCGCCCAGCGTAATCCATCGCATCGTTTCAATCAGCATGTGATATTCCTGGTAACATATTGCGTCTCGATTTCAATCGGCGACAAAGTAGACGTATATAGGTATAAACGGTTTTCTCACACATTCGCATATTTGGGAAAACGAAGTAAAACACGAAGTTTGTACTAGAGTGCCGATTATTTTTTTTTTTTTTTCTGCAATTTCTTCTATGTATTGTACAACAATTTATCCGATATCAACCCACGCGGGTTTTGATTAAGGATATTAATCCGATCCTTGAATGTATAGCCGATTGTTGTTAAGTTATTGCAAACTGGTCACCTTGTCGTTTGAATTTATATTAACATTTTAATCGCCACTCGTTCTTTTCGCCTCATTATTACTTCACGCCCATTCCACTAGTTTAATGAACCTAACCCATACGCATTTCTGTAATTCAAACCAATTAAGTTGCGATCGGCGATAATTGACGAGGACGCGCCTCTCTATAGCCACGCAATACCAAGAGGAAAGAAGACAGATCTACCCATCTTTTCTCTTTTCTTCAACATATCAACTTTTCCTTTCATATCTATAGCCAAGAAGACCGCACCTACATATATACCTATATACATATCAGACAACTGTAATAAATCCGTGATCGAGGCCTTCTTCTATTCACCTATAGTCGCCCATTCATCATCCCCCAGATCTCGCTACACCACAACTTTGATCCTCTTTCGTCGGTTTACCGATTATTAAGAGCATAGACGTATACGTATACGTATATGTATGTATATATATGTATGTATAAGCGACATTGAGGATCAGATTTACCTTTGACTATAGATCAAAGTTTGCGATAGGAACCACCGATTACCAATTAACTTGCTGTCACGTGAAACGTGTCTTAAACCCCCTACGACCGACACACCACATTGGGGAGCTTCTGACGTGAGCCAATTCCGACGTGGTTTGAGAGAAGCTTCTTTGAGAGATTATCACCCAGAATCGGTTGAGAGAACGACCTGAGTTAAGCCTATAAGCTCGTAACTTTTGGTATTAAAGAAAATCTACGGTAGAATTTCGCGAGTCAAGTATTTCATCTCAAATACTGATTTACTATACGGTATAACTTCCGAATTATCTACTAAGTGTCGAGTCACTACGACGGGATTGATTTTTGAAATTAATTCGCCATTTATAACTGACGAATATATAACTCACAATATCCGTGGTTTCCTGTCATTAAGCAATTTCAAGTATTTCACATCAAGCTTTTATAATTTAATTCTATAATTACGTCTACTAATTCGTGTGATCTTTATTACTGGTATAAACTGATTTGTATCTCAATTAATTAGGCTTATGTACCTGTTCCGCCACACAATTACCCATATTGTAGATAGTAGTCGGAGATGGCTGTTAGAGCAGTCTTGACGAACGTCTCCACACACTAGTACCTACATCGGATTAGCTTCACATGAGCTGTTCAAACAATCCAGTCTACTGCTTGGTGGCATTATACGTAGCAAATACTGGAATGGGTGGATTTTTTGGTCAATCAATTCGACACGAAATTCTGCGAATAATTTGACGGAAAAAATTTGTATGCGAACTTCGGTGTTTCGCGAGCTTATAAGAATTGAGCCCCAGAGTGGCTACGAGATTCGCAAACGCGAACGATGTATGAATTTGGCCCCTGGGTTCTAAACGAAAGGAGAAGAGCCCCTGCTCGAAGGCCTCCACGGTCGAAAGCGCGATATTATTAGGTCTGACACTTTGACTGCCATAGAATTTATGATTGGCTTCATTCCGCAGGTCCGAGGGGCTACGTGAAGTCCATCGAACCGACGAAACCGACTCTCACGTACGAACCCCGTCATGGGTCGAAGTATGAAGTTTGATTTTTGATTCTATTATTATTATTATTATTTTTCCTTTTTTCATTTCATTTTTCTTCAACGTACATACGTACGTATGTAGTATATATATATTATATACGTATATAAAAGCGTGCCAGCCGATAAAAGCTTTCTTACAAACCTACATTTACGATATTGATTCCCTATAATTTATCGCCTTGGCTCCCTGAGACCCTGCTGCTACCGGCTGCCCCCATTTCATTCTCCTTTCCCACAAGGTATCACAAGAAGAAGAAGCTTTCGACGCTGTTACAACTTCTCGGGCCTCATCTAAAGCATTATGTACCAAGTCGAGGAATATCCCTATTCTAATCTACGCTGATTTATATCCTCAATAAAAAGGTTGAATGCCTTATATTGTCTCTCGTTTATCGTTTTAATAGTCAATGCATGAAATGATTCGTGTTTTAAAATCGTAAAAAACGTAAAATAATTGAAGAAGAGTAAAAATTTGATGAAAAATTGTTGAAAAATCAAAAAAAAAATAAAATCCAAATAAAAATGTGCACTGTGCACTGAGAGCCTCTTCGTTATACATCTGGGTATAATAGTTTCAGTGCAGTGCTGGTATACAACCTGATCGTAAATGCAGGTATACCCACACTATTTATTCCCTCATCTGGTTCACACAAACTCGCAATTCTAATCCGAAATGATTTATTAGTACTACATGCCTCGGGAGTTGTAGGGTGTTATTGGAATTCAATTTCTCCGTTGATATCTTTCCCCTGACCGATATTACCGAAGCGTAGTACATATAGGCTGGTATGTACACATATACATACACAACTGCTGGTCCAATAGGCTGAATACATTATATACCTATATAAATATATATCTATCTATATCTGTACAGAGAAATATATACATACACGTGCGGTGAATATATATATATATATATACCTAGATACATAGACCTGTAGATGGGAATAGAACAGCAATTTTACTCGGCTTACGCAAACATGGAAATGGCACTCAATTTCCAATCCCATTTGCGGGATCAGGGAATAAATTCCGCTATTCCTGCCTATATTTCCCGGGCATTTCCTCTATATACCTACACATTGGTTACGGACATACGTATTGCTGAAACGTGTATATAAATATATATATATATACTAGGTACGTATATGTTACATATAGGTATATGCGATATTATCCGATGATAATCTTGACTGTAAATTTTTTCATTCTGCTTTACTTTGTGTCAGCACAGCGATATCTGGAGTGGATTGAACGTTTTTCAAAAACGTTTCGTAGTTATGAATATTCTGTAAATGCGAGCGAGGTACAGCTGTATAATATAGATAATTGAAACTTGCAACGAGTAAGATTCGCGACGCTTGGATAGTTTCAATTACGCAAAATCAATGAGTGCAGAAAAAGCTCGAGGTAATAATTCTGGGAACCTCGACTCCTCCCTTTGCCTGCCTCGCAAATCTCACTGTTCAACGCGTATACGTCTTTCCTATCCAATGATAGAGCCCACTATGTGTACGAAGACCGTTTTGTCGCTGACTTTGCGCAAAGCTCGCTGACGCTTAATTACTTTTTCAGAAAAACCTCGGAATTGCCTCTCATCTATAGATATACAGACTCTCTCGCCACAAACCGCGTTTGGTTATGGTATATGTAACTACATACAGAGCGCTTTGAGCTGATAAGTGAATCGATATATAGTTCTCAATATAAGTTGTGAGGTGTAATTTAGGTGCATGACGGTACCTTCTCGGAATAGATAAACTAAATTTATGAAATTTTGGAAATTTTAAAACAGTCATTTCTGCTAACTGGATAAGTTTGGAAATCGTATTTATGGATATAGAACGTGGAGGCTGTGGCACGGGGCCAGGAACTCAAGTGTTACGAATGGTCCTAGTAGATGTGAAAAAGCGCATGTTCTCGATAGTCTGCAACTGACGTCCAATCGAGATACATCAGCGATAATAGAACCGTTCTAATAACAGGCACAGCGAATGCAAAAAAGACAGAAATTTACAACACATTGTGCTACAGTTTTTACGTTTCAGCTGGTCCAGCAGCGGAAGAAAGTTTTTTTGAAACAATGATTCAGGTGTTGGTGTATATATGTATATGATATAAATTTATAAAGAACGAGAAACCGGCTCGTGGCTCAGTTATTCACCCCTTTTCAATTCTCCCGTATACGTCAAGATATTACTCTTTTATATTTACATTGAAAAGTAAAAGGCCGTGCTCGAAGAATAACGCGGCAGCTGCGGCTATTAATCAACGTTCAAAATAACTCGAGTCCCTCGCTTTTGCCGGCCGTCATTATTCACAAAATATTTGAAAACACCGAACGCTTTATAGATTTGAAAATATCATCATTTTTTATTTTCTCTCTAATATATGTATAGTATACGTATAATGTTAGAATTTCTCTTGATCTATAATGTTGCGAAAAATAATTTTTGATACGCAGTAATTATATTCCCTCCTAACCATTAATCATTATTGTATAAATGCTTGAATACTTAGAGAAACGATTTATTTTCATATAAATATGTTTGAAAATCTATTTCCAATAAGTAAACGTTAATTGAGCAATAAATTTATTATCGAATAAATCATTCTTACAGATTCAAATTTCGTAAATATAAATCATTTACAATGAATGAAAGATTGTTCCAAAAATGTATTCATTATCATCATCATTCAAATAATATTATAAATCATATTTCCGAGCGCGGGAATCGATCGTAATAGTTCGAATTTAAATGTATTCGATTATTGATCCGTCGGTAAAACAGTTATTGATATAACGCGATGACGTAAGAATACCGAGCATGCAGAGAGCGTCATCTAACATACATCTTGTATATCTACTGCTACGACCAGTGCTGCCACATCTGTGAGAATAATAAATACGTGAAAGAGATATGCCAACACTTGATTTCCGCTGTGCTGTCAATAACAATTTGTATGTCGTATACATATTTCGGTAATATCGTCGTATTGAAGTTCGCAATAAAATAAATAGTTTCTTTAAATCGTTGGTGATATAATAATAATGTCTGCCTACGCCGGACCCGAGGATTATTGGACGCAACCACCCCAAGGACAATACAATTTCGATGCGTCGTCAACATTCGGTCAACCTAACCAACAATTTGAGTTTCAATCCTACACCGACCAACAAGGCGGCGATTACTCCAGTTTCAATCAAAAACCCTACTTAGATCCGACGCAAAATCTTTACGGAAACGATATATACAGTCAGGATGAATTCACGAAAGGTAGGTCAGCCCTAACCAACAAAAATTCACAAATTTAATAAATTTTCACGAAATATCGGTAGTTCTTTAACCACAAAGCATTAAATAGCGTCGAATTAAATTCGTACCCAATTCCACCCGTAAATATTTCGGTTTTTCATTTTAAATCGTTCAAATTTTTGTCCAGGAACGACCGGTTTCGACGAAGAAGACGAACCCCCTCTTCTAGAAGAATTAGGCATAGACCCAGATCGAATAATTCAAAAAACTCTGGCAGTTTTAAACCCATTTCATAGACGAGGACAAACTGATGACGCTAATTATCTACTACAAGATTCTGACCTAGCCGGTCCCGTCGCATTCTGCCTAATACTCGCCGCATTTTTATTATTCGCTGGATCAAAAGCCCACTTTGGCTACGTCTATGGACTGGCCGTTACCTCCTGTGTTATGATGTACATTTTACAATCCCTGATGAGCAGCGCTGGAAATATAACACTTTCTTCGGTCGCCTCAGTTTTGGGATACTGCATATTACCCGTTGTCGCTCTCGCTGGATTAAGCATATTTACCACACTTCGAGGCCCTGTTGGAATGGGTTTAGCCGCGTTAGCTGTATCGTGGGCAACGCTATCAGCTTCTAGACTTTTTGCAGCGATGTCATGCGAGGAAAAACAACGTCCCTTAATTGCATATCCCTGCGTACTTCTTTACGGAGTATTTACACTGATAGTCATTTTCTAATGGGAGAATGAATTGGTTTTGAATTTGATTTCCTTTTTCAAATGGGAAAAGCTAGAAGTTTTCCTCAAATTGTTTTCTAATAGGCAGAAATAAACGATATGAGTCAAAAGGCTTATTGAGTTTATTTATTATAATAATATTTGAATGATGATTGCTTTGTTGTAAATAATAATAATGATAATATTGGATCACGATAATGTAATTAAATAAATTGTAATTTGAATAATAATAATAATAATAATAATGCAAGTCGCTGAATTAACCAACGATTATTAATACGACTGAAGAATATAAGGTGTGAAATATGTGTACTAGATACGATATTGCACACATTACACATGACAATTAATTAATTTTAAGTACCGTTTATTAACGATCAAAATCTATTATCAATAATTTGGAATATTTTTGAGTCACAATCTGTGATTAAAGCTGCTAGAAATGAAAATCAAATAATTTTTTCACCATTTTTTTTCTCCACTTTGTTTATCAACAAATTTGTAAAATACACATTTGTATCCATGAAAACGGAGACCAATCATTAAAAACAATAAAATTAACATGAATAATCAACTACATATGTATTCTTAGCATCATATGGTAATGAATCATCGCCATCAATTTCATATGCACTTCAATAAAAGCTATAAAAAAATGAAAGAAAAATCGTAGAATGAGGAGAGTACTCAGTATCACAAGTAGGGAACCATTATATTTGTTTAATTACCAGTTTGGAAGGCATAATCACATTTATACAAACGCCTATCGGGTAGCTTAACAATGAAATTTGAAAAGGTAAAATTATTTTAATAAGATGTTCTTTTATCATTGTATTAATAGGTACTTGTTCACTTGTTGCACAGGTGTACCTTCAGATCCGGCGCAGGTACAACAACCGATATTAGTCTGCACAGCGCATATTCATTGGGATCCTGAGTTCTGCGATGTTAAATTAATCCAGACAATGATGCTTAGCAATGAATTACGGGCCATCTTAGATCAGACTGGACAATCATTCAGACCTGGACATAAGCCTGATTCTTCCAATGTTCAACTGCTACTTTGCGGAGATTTTAATTCCCTTCCAGACTCAGGTATGACTATAGAATTAGGATACTGATCTTGCGGCTACTTATTTAACTAAATAAAGAAATGGTAATGTATGATTATTCTTCTTAAAATCTTCTCACAGGAGTCATTGAGTTCTTAACATCGGGACGGGTGCCTTCTGATCATCGAGATTTCAAAGAACTGGCCTATAAATCATGTCTGCAAAAGATCTCAGGCTGCGAGAAACCAAACGAGTTTACACACTCGTTTAAACTCGCATCTGCTTATAGCGAAGACATCATGCCTTACACAAACTACACGTAAGTTTAGAGGATTATTTAAATACGCAATACTTTATACAGATAATATATTGAACTAATATAATTTTTGATTCCAGGTTCGACTTTAAAGGAATAATAGATTACATTTTTTACTCGAAGCAGAGCATGGTACCTCTTGGACTTCTCGGTCCCTTAAGCGCAGATTGGTTTAGGGAACACAAAGTTGTTGGATGCCCTCATCCCCACGTACCCTCTGGTAGGCATATTTGTGATGAAATAAGAAATTGGAATAAGTTAGCGATGAAAATGAGTGAATAGATTGAAAAATGATTGAATTTCTGTTTTATATTGTGATTTATAATCTATTTAATATTATTTCAGACCACTTCCCGCTGCTAGTGGAGCTAGAAATGACCCCTACAGTAGGAACAAGCAACGGTTTGATCTCACGCAGGTAGCAGCTGCTACGATCTAGGCCCAAGTAAAAAATAATGAGAAACAAAAAAATGAATAATAATATTGAAATCCCCATCGCTCCTCCTTCTCTTACATTCTGGCTCTAGTAATACAACTAGCAGTTGATAACTACTCTACTATTGATAGTGAAGATTAAAAACAAATACTCCATATTGCCGCACATTCAAAACCAACGTCGACGAATAATTTATATAGGAGAGACCGGGCTGACGGAGCCGTGTTGTAATGCGTTTAGCCCATGTATAGTGTATTGCATTTTTAATAAGTAATGCTTTTTCCCACCCTCATTAAGAATATTGTAATGTCTATTATTATCATAATATGTAGATACCTATTTTCCTAAAGAATAATAAGAAGAAGAAATGAAAATGAAAATGAATATGAAAATGAAAATGAAAATGAAAATGAAAATGAAAAAAGTATTCCGATTAAGCCTCTGTGATATTGAGATAAAAAAAAAGTAAGAAAAAAAAACTAAAAAAGTAAAAAAACAAAAAATCAAAAAAAAACGAAAAAAAATACAATTGGAACAATTTCACATATTTATTAACGAGTTAATGAATAATAGAAGAAACGCTAATCTCTTCCTAAATGTCATTACAACATTCTCCAAGCCGACCACCTTTTTGATATGAATGCTGCCATCCATTGAGAAATTGTATTTTTAAAGAAAAGTTTAAACAAACAAAAATATGATATAAACATACACGCTATACCGGGCTGTGCGAAGTGATTGGAGTTGACTTAACAATTTCAATACAAGTACAAATCTGTTCTTATTGGCCACGTATATTGATAAAGATAATGTTATAATATAAGGAAGTAGGTAAATATAAAATATAGTTTCAAGTGTAATTGTAAGTATGATATGATAATGTAATGATATGATATGTCGTATTTCTGAAATTATTTTGATATTCATTCGCCAACTATCATTGGGCTTCATTCATTCATTTTTATAGCATCCTGTTCTACTACTAATATCAATTATTCAGTTTCTGCCTCCCCGTAGATGAAGATAAAAGCTAACATTAGTTAGACAGTCTCGATGGTCTTTTAATTGCTATTTTGTTTTTTTTTTTTAGAATTTTTCATACGTTTTAAAGCTAGTGGCCACGGTTTATATAGTATTGAAATTTCGAACTTTGATATTTTCTAATAATAATAACAGGTATACTTTTAGTTATAACAGTGGTGATGGCGACCCAATTTACCACTAACAGACAAGAAAAAAAAAATCTCATTTACGTCTTACGTTTAGGAAAATTTAATATCCATGTATTTATTGTACATTACATACGTCGATTTTATCATTTTCATTTACATTCTCTCCGCTACATGCGGCATAAATGAATACTCCGTCGAGTTCTACAAAACAACGTGCTGGTTCATTATCTACTTTAATCAGAAGATACAGATTTTCAAACTTGGAGTTTAGGAAATTAATTAAATTGCTAAAATCAACTCGATCAAAATAGAACACAATCTATGTGTTCGCACGTTATTTATTCGAACATCGCTTATTACTAGTTTAACTTCATCCTCTGCCTTGGGAATGGAGTAAATATTTCGTTCCAAATGTGAAATAAGGGAAAACCAGTAGTCCTGTGTCGCTCGTAGGACCAAATCATGCATCAGATCTGTTTCAAATTCCTTAATTTGTTGCATACTATGATGACCTGAGCTCAAAACCTTAGAACAAATACTAAATTCTTCCATAATCTATTAGGCGAGAGGCTGTTGTACTATTACTATACTAAACAAATTTGTATAGGTCATGAGCAAAGAGATGACGATAAGATTTTAGAACGGAATATGAATTTTATACCTCTTGAAAATTGAACGCGCGTTGTAAAACAAATATATTGGCAATTATATATGTGTAAATTGAATACTTAGTAGATATATGCGTTTGTGATTGTACTAAAGAAACTTAGAAGCTGAGATATATCCCCATGAACAGGAACGAAACGGGCAAATTAATTATCGTTGTTGAGTAATTTACCTAATAAGAGTGTGGACATAGTGCTATAAATATTAGCACATATAAAAACCGCATAAATAATATTTAATCATCGATCGGATTTATCGAAAAAAATAATAAACTGCAAATACTTTGAATGATATAGGTAATAAATATTATTTATGTCTACGCAGTTAATTTTAGTAAATGTTGTATAAAGTAGGTAATTTGCATTATAGATTTTAACAACTTGAGATACGGTCCACATTCTATATATATATATATATATATATATATATATATATATATATATATATGCATATGTATTCATATATATATATATATATATATATTATTGACTTGTTAAGTGTGTGTGTGAGAAAAGTAAAATTTTCATACGTAAACTTAATTGCTATTTGAGACATTACAAATCAGTCATTTTGCAACCGAAATCAATGTAGATCGTACCCAACATGATCAGAATTTAAATTATACCTGAAATTATTTTTATGCTGCTATTATTGAGAAAAAATATTAATTCTTTTATTATTCCATACAATAGATACCAGATAAAATTGATTGAGCTATTGCAGCGATGAATTTTCTTTTCTGATGTACTTGTAGCTCTTGTCTCTCTCTCTCTCTCTCTCTCTCTCTCTCTCTCTGTCTCTTTTATTATCTTTACGTATTTACACATCTATATTATTCTGTTTTGTTCAATAGAACATCGTGAACTTCTGTATCTTCAAAAGGAGGCCTAATTACCACACTTGATCAAGCATAATAGATGAAAATTATGATTGAAAAGAAACTTATGTCGAATAGGACTTAGAGTTAAGTCTTCTTTAAAACGTACGTGCAATCATAACGTGCATTTGACATTAAATGAGAGAGATTTATGCAAAGGATAAAAAAAAATGTTGGGCACTTAGTGCGAGTCAGTTTATTATGATTTTCTTTGAATAAAGAAATCCATTTACATGTTATATTCAAATAATAAGTACTACGTATTAGAAAACGATTTGCTCTCAGGCATTTTTCGATTAGGAATAAGTTTATACATTTCAGATTAGCCTTGAGATCATTAATATCCCAATCAATGCAATCGTCGTATTAGAATTCTAGCACAGTGTTATTATAAGTAGAAAAGCGTTAGGTCGAAAACTAGCGCACAATTAACATATAATTTCTATTACTATCGCAACTTATTTTTATTACATGCTATATCATTGTATAGGGTGAATGAATAAGTTAGGTATATTGTTAACATATAATGAATCAGGTACATTCTTTGAGCGGTTCTTACAGTTCATTAAAATATAATAACGGTTGTGCTGAATTATACATTTCAGTTATAGTTTAATTCTTTTGGTATCTCAAATTGTTACGCAAGTTTATCGTGAGAAAAATACAGCCTTTTACTACTGCCGTTACGTATTGAGAACCAAACTATTTTCAATTCATGATGTAAAAACGCTGTCGAAATGCTTGTAACGATTTAAATATAAGAACAGTAATTTTTACGAAATTCTGATTTTCCTTAGCTGCGAATCATTAATTGAATAAATAAACTTACAACATTATATGAAATTTGAAATACAGTTTGACGAATTATAAAGAAAGAGAGAAAAAAAAAAAGTAAAAAAAATTAAAAAAAAAAAAAGAAATAATTAAACATATATATAAAATCAATGTATGTTTGTGCCGCGGTAAAGTGGTTCAGTGTACATGAGTTTTGTACAAACGACTGGATTACAATGTAATTATTAAATGTACAATGATGTTGTCACGAATGAATATATGTATCAACTATGTCAAGCTTATACAATGTATTATAATATACATAAATTAATATCACTAATATTCGATTATCCTTACGTAAGTAAGTTTACTATGTACCTTTTAATCTCGAAAATAATGGGATTACATTTGAACCAACTGGCGTATGAATATATTATATAGAATATCTATCTTATGTCATCTATTGAAATATTTATAAATCTGAAAAAGAAAGAGAAAAAGAACGAAAAAAAAAATGATAACATTCTTCATCTAATCAATTGAATAAGCTCACAAATACGAAAGAGAAGATGTTTTCAACTCCTCATTAAACCTAGCTGCTGTTGTGTAGAATGTTCCGATGTAATCCCTGCGCATTGAGATTTGAAATAATAAAAGAAACAAAAAAAAATAAACATTTCGGAGAGTGAAATTAGAGAGAGAAGAAAAATAAATAAACTAAAACCGTTGATCATCGTATTAGGTATATATACTATTGTAAACAGTATGTTTGGACTGAAAAATTTTCAACATATATATATCATTTACTATAAGCTGCAGATACTATAAACACACTTAATATTTGAAAAGAAAAAATTTCAATAATGACTTAAATTTTAATCATATTCAGTACAAAATATAAATCACATACATTAATGATTAATCATCTCTTTAAAAAATTTAATTTTCTTTTACTAACTGCAATTATCAAAGTGAAATGCATCGAAGGCGAAATTAAATAAAATTTTTCTGGCAATTTGATTGAGTATTATTAATAGTCTTAAAAAATGCCTTTGGAATCTGTTAAACTCATGCACTTCCCAGACATAAGTAACTCAGCTTTCTATCTGCATTCATAAATTTTATTTAAATTATACCTCCATTGCTCATATTAAGTCGTGATAGTCGATTTAGCAAAGGAAATTCACTACCTTGAAATATTTTTATTAATTTTCACCATAACTGTACTGTGGCGGTTCGAATTCTGGTGATTGTTATTATTTTCTTCATGAAAGTTAAAAATGTCTGTAGCAGACATTTAGCATGTTTTTTTTTTTTTAACGTATAACAAACATGTAAATTATATTGGCTCAAATTAGCATAATACGGTTTTATCCAATTCTGCAATGTACAGAATTTCAATTAGTTGAAATGCATATTCGCGTATATACATATATAAATTATTGTAGTGATAAGCTAAAAGCAATATAAAACTATTTCTCATCTTTATTTATAAATAAATTGTCAAATCTGATGTATACTGCGGCTGATTGATAGTGAATAATTTTATTATCTAATTACTATGAGACATGAAACGCTAGCCAGATATCTATTATGTGTTTGATTAATCAATTAATTAATTATAAAAATGATTGAGTGCCTGCGTGCAAACACTAATAATTGTGGATAATTTATGAAGATTATGAGTTTTCTATCTACAACTACATAAGCTATAAGCTCACATTCATGACCCGGCATTCCTCATGTATATTACCATATTCACTTTTGAGTTGAACAAGATCATTGTTATTCTGGAAGATTAAACTAGGTATAAATATCGATCAATTTTCATCATAAATGATATGAAATTAATTACTATAATGTAAATAATGGATATTTATCATTCTTGGTAAATGAAATTTGTAAATAATAATAAATAACTAAATTTAATTGAAAACTTACATTCATCCAGAAAAACAGTAATCAAAATTCATCACAAAGAAAAAAAAACGAAAAAAAAACATATATATATTAGAATATTCCTCTCTAAATGATAAGATCAATTTACATACATGTTTCCTTTTCTTTTACATCAAAGCATTTATTATTTATGACTATAATACAATTATCACAGTTTGCAACAGATCAATGTGTAGGATCATATAGTAATATATATATAATATATGTAAATCTACATTATTATACAATACAATCTATGTAGTTTGATTTTCATTCAGCCTGGCGAAATAATATTCATTATATTACTATACAGATGAAAGAATATTATCCAATGTTTCCGTAGAACAAAACCATAGCTTAGTTCTCTGTATGTGCTACTTCTGCAAAGGTTGAAAACGAATATTCTAAAAACTAAAAAGTACTAAATTATAATGATTCCTGGCTTAGGTACAGGCTTCATTCAATTATACATATTTAATTCCTCATGCCAGCAATGTCAGTATATATATATACATGTATATATATATGTTCGTTTTCCGACCTACCGAGCTACCACCGCACGAATGTGGATAAGTTAGTCTAATTCTAGATATTATTAGATAGAAATTTTTACTTAAATTAATTATTAATTTAGTTATTTTAATAAACAAAGTGATATCCATCATAAGTTCAGAGCTTTGTTATAGGATACATATCACATGGCTCATAGAATTTGATCTTCAAATAAACTGTCCAATTAATTATAGTTTATTTATAACTATAAGTGAACGCAATTACAGTCCTGATCATTTTTTTAATCAATTTCTCAATAATCTTAAATACCACGTATCTTATTTCATTGAGATTTCAATAAAATTATATAATTTCAATTGATTAACAGCTGCAGGAATATTTTACATGAAAATTATTCACAGTAATGAATAGTAATATAATATATAACCCAGCGAAAATCTATTTGCTTAAATTGGGTCTCGCGTTGAGCTAATAAAAATAAATAAAACAATACTGCTATTTGATCAAGTTTGATAAAGGTTTATCCATTTCATTCAAATGTAATTCTTTAATGAAATAATTCATTTCTAGGATTAGTATATTTGATTTTGCATAACTTGACAATTACAAGCAACGCCCAAACTGTATTTCAAACAATCATATACACAGAATAAACCATATTATCTGGTTGCACAAATAAATCAGAAACATTTACATATATGTTTTCGGGTAAAACAATTTATTAACTAAATTAGTCGTACCACATATGAATGTATGATATGAAATACCTATTCTTCTTTCAATAACATGATTCCTAATAATGGAAATTACGCGAGACCTAATCGAAAGTAAACACTGTACGAGTTGTAAGGCATGTAAAAGAGAGAATGTGATTAGTGAAGAAAGAAAAACTATGTAAAATTAATATATCATGTTCGAATGATCTGTCGGTAAATGGTTAATTGAATCGATAAGCCCTGAATGTCTTTTCATTTGATATAATATTTCAGGGTGACTTGTACTTTATTTTTTATTAAAAATGCAATGATTACATTGCGCATGGGCTGCATTTGCATTATGATCAAATGTAACAATTTATCAAGAACTAATAAAAAGTAAATGGAAAAATATTCAGAATATTATATACATCTGTAATATAATCAAAACTGTACTATCTAACTAGATCTAACTAGACTACATGCTTGAACATATCAAACATACAAAAATTCAAATTCCTCTTTAATCGACTAATTAAATCAATATTTGCAGACAAGGAAAAGCCACAAAGACATAACATGAAATCAAAAGATTTAGGTGACTATACTTTTTCCTTGATATAATCATAAATTAAGATATTTCTTTAGGGTTTCTCTTTTTTTTTCTTTTCAATGAATGAACACATCTCAGCTGTATATTTACACATATTTATTCTACAAATTGAGTCTGATACATATAAGGCTTACATGTTATATATATTTGAATATAACGTCGTTTTTATCTCTGACTGTTTGTAGTTCAAGTTTAACTGGGCATTGGAGCCAAAAAGATAGAAGTTCTTCACAGTATCCGATCAAGAAATACATTTTCCTCGCAGTTATAGCTCGACGAACGATACCGGCTATTCTTATTATGTTGTGTTGACGTTTTATTATAACTTCACTAACGAACAACGAGTGCCATGTTCCAGTCATAAAACGACGAATGAAAATATCTTCAACTGCAGTTTCTGAAGATCTATTACCGCCGGTTACATTCGCTGTAAGAATAAGAATATTTTTTTTTTAATTAACGAGCAAAGAACAGAAAAGCCATAAATTCATTTCGTATTTTCATATATTCTTACAAGTGTTCCATGAATTCCACGATTTTCTGTGAGCGATTTGGTAAGGAGGATTTGCCATCTCGTATGTGAGTGGTCTGTCACCCTTTTTCGTTACTCTATATCGGCCAGCCTGGACTCTGTCCAGAGCTGATGTTACGTGTATTTGTCTTTGAATATAAGATTTATCCAACCTTGGTAATACCTGGGAATAATTGAACGATTTATGGTAAGCTCAATCGGAATCAATTGGTGTTTAACCTCATATAACCTAACAAGAATTTATAGGTTAGCATAAATTTGATAAAGAATTGTAGCGAATTGTAGATTTATTTCTTATTTACTCACATTCCGAATTGTCGCGATTAACGTCATTCTCGTTTAGTTATTAGAGTCGAGCTTCAGAATTACTGGTATTAATTAATCCATCAATTGTAGCCTCTAAATTTATTGATACTTTTCTTCTTTATCAGTGTATATGAATCTGTGGGGCGACAAATGGTATTGCTCTCTCGCGGTTAAATTGACGAACTACTATGCAGCAAATACAGGTACGCCTCATGATATGCAATCTAGGATAGACTTTACAAAAATGAGACGCAAGTTGCCGACGACAAGGCGTACTGATGTTTGCTGGATTACTATACCGGCTGATTACTCTCATACATCGCAGTGATTTGGGTAGCGGACCGTCAGAGCACAGAGTTGTATATCTATATATATGATATATATATATATATATATATGAGCTCTGACGGTGCGCTACCCACATCACTGTGATGTAAGCGAGGAATCGCCTGGTAAAAGTTGATTGTTCATGAATCGCGCAAGTTGACGACCCTGAATTTTTTTTTTTCATCATTTTTCAAATATTCGTTTTGAGTATCAATTATATAGAAAAATCTTCTGCGATTACTTTATATTGTTCAGTTCTATGAATTCTCTGTAATTGTACTTGTCTTGAAGTAATTGATTCGTCTGGTTCCGATATACCGTTTACGATATGTATCGATTTTAGAGAAATCCTTCTGTTACAGTTGAATGCACTTCCATCAAAGTCTCCACATTTCAGCCCAGGAAGGATAGATACTGTGTCGATTGCACGGACGGGTGTTTATACAATTCAGTCTTTCTACAATCGATTATATTACTTAGTGTGTCAATGTAATACGAATGTGGTTGTAATTATGATAACTTGCGTATACCAGAAAGCGAATAAAGAGAGTCGACCAATCGCAATGTATGACAAATTTATTTTCAAGAAACAATTATTTACAGTACACAATTTTGACAATTAGTAATATTGTATCGATTCTGCATGAATAAATTGCCAGATATACCAATAATCAGTTGCTTCGTTATTTTCCGCTTTCCCCTCCCTGCAACTCTTTATTCCAGGTATCAAACAAGCGGTAGCCTACCACGTATACATATTCTTATATACTACTCTTTTCCCCCACCAAAAATTTTAGCACACCTCCTCGGGACAGATGTTTTCCTGATACCAGGAGCATTTTTTGACTTAAAATTATTCTAACTCATAAAAATGCTAGTATGGATAAGCGATATAGCGACGTGCATGAAGCAGTGCATGCATGCCTGTGTCGACACAATATTCAAAAATTTTAGAACACCTCCTCGGGTCAGATGTTTTCCTGATACCAGGAGCATTTTTCGACTTAAAATTATTCTAACTCTTAAAAATACTAGTATAGATAAGCTATATAGCGACGTGCATGAAGCAGCGTATGCATGCCTGTGTCGACACAGTATTCAAAAATTTTAGAACACCTCCTCGGGTCAGATGTTTTCCTGATACCAGGAGCATTTTTCGACTTAAAATTATTCTAACTCTTAAAAATACTAGTATAGATAAGCTATATAGCGACGTGCATGAAGCAGCGTATGCATGCCTGTGTCGACACAGTATTCAAAAATTTTAGAACACCTCCTCGGGTCAGATGTTTTCCTGATACCAAGAGCATTTTCGACTTAAAATTATTCTAACTCTTAAAAATAGTAGTATAGATAAGCTATATAGCGACGTGCATGAAGCAGCGTATGCATGCCTGTGTCGACACAGTATTCAAAAATTTTAGAACACCTCCTCGGGTCAGATGTTTTCCTGATACCAGGAGCATTTTTCGACTTAGGATTATTCTAACTCTTAAAAATACTAGTATAGATAAGCTATATAGCGACGTGCATGAAGCAGCGTATGCATGCCTGTGTCGACACAGTATTGAAAAATTTTAGAACACCTCCTCGGGTCAGATGTTTTCCTGATACCAAGAGCATTTTTCGACTTAAAATTATTCTAACTCTTAAAAATACTAGTATAGATAAGCTATATAGCGACGTGCATGAAGCAGCGTATGCATGCCTGTGTCGACACAGTATTCAAAAATTTTAGAACACCTCCTCGGGTCAGATGTTTTCCTGATACCAAGAGCATTTTCGACTTAAAATTATTCTAACTCTTAAAAATAGTAGTATAGATAAGCTATATAGCGACGTGCATGAAGCAGCGTATGCATGCCTGTGTCGACACAGTATTCAAAAATTTTAGAACACCTCCTCGGGTCAGATGTTTTCCTGATACCAGGAGCATTTTTCGACTTAGGATTATTCTAACTCTTAAAAATACTAGTATAGATAAGCTATATAGCGACGTGCATGAAGCAGCGTATGCATGCCTGTGTCGACACAGTATTCAAAAATTTTAGAACACCTCCTCGGGTCAGATGTTTTCCTGATACCAAGAGCATTTTTCGACTTAAAATTATTCTAACTCTTAAAAATACTAGTATAGATAAGCTATATAGCGACGTGCATGAAGCAGCGTATGCATGCCTGTGTCGACACAGTATTCAAAAATTTTAGAACACCTCCTCGGGTCAGATGTTTTCCTGATACCAGGAGCATTTTTCGACTCAAAATTATTCTAACTCTTAAAAATACTAGTATAGATAAGCTATATAGCGACGTGCATGAAGCAGCGTATGCATGCCTGTGTCGACACAGTATTCAAAAATTTTAGAACACCTCCTCGGGTCAGATGTTTTCCTGATACCAGGAGCATTTTTCGACTCAAAATTATTCTAACTCTTAAAAATACTAGTATAGATAAGCTATATAGCGACGTGCATGAAGCAGCGTATGCTGGACAGATGATGCCTTATTTTCAGAGTGAATTTTCTGTCAGTTGAGACTTTTTCCCGGGGTCATATTTCTGGCAGTTGAGACTTTTTTCTGGGTCATATCTCTGGCAGTTGACACCTCAAAATTAACTCCAAAAAATAAGGTGTCAACTGCCAGAAATATGACCCTGAAAAAATTCTCAACTGCCAGAAATATCGCTCCGAAAAAGTCTCAACTGTCAGAAAAATCGCTCCATTTTCTGGCAGTTGAGACTTTTTTCGGAGTGATATTTCTGGCAGTTGACACCTCAAACTTAACTCCCAAAAATAAGGTATCAACTGCCGGAAATATGACACCGAAAACAAAGTCTCAACTGCCAGAAATATCACTCCGAAAAAGTCTCAACTGCCAGAAAACGGAGTGATTTTTCTGACAGTTGAGACTTTTTCGGAGTGATATTTCTGGCAGTTGAGACTTTTTCGGAGTGATATTTCTGGCAGTTGAGACTTTGTTTTCGGTGTCATATTTCCGGCAGTTGATACCTTATTTTTGGGAGTTAAGTTTGAGGTGTCAACTGCCAGAAATATCACTCCGAAAAAAGTCTCAACTGCCAGAAAATGGAGCGATTTTTCTGACAGTTGAGACTTTTTCGGAGCGATATTTCTGGCAGTTGAGAATTTTTTCAGGGTCATATTTCTGGCAGTTGACACCTTATTTTTTGGAGTTAATTTTGAGGTGTCAACTGCCAGAAATATGACTCTGGAAAAAAGTCTCGACTGCCAGAAAAATCACTTCATTCTCTTAAAAATGCTAGTATAGATAAGCTCTATAGCGACTCTATGCCTGTGTCGACACAGTATTCAAAAATTTTAGAACACCTCCTCGGGTTTTATGTTTTCCTGATACCAGCAGCATTTTTCGACTTCAAATTATTCTAACTCTTAAAAATACTAGGAAAGATAAGCTATAGAGCGACGTGCATGAAGCAGCGTATGCATGCCTGTGTCGACACGGTACTCAAAAATTTTAGAACACCTCCTCGGGTCAGATGTTTTCCTGATACCAAGAGCATTTCCTAACTTAAAATTTTCGTAAATGTCAAAATATTAAAAGTCGGAAATTCCTCCCGGTATCAGGAAAACACCTGATCTGAGGCGGTGGTCGCAAATTCCTAATAAACTAAAAATGCATCGATTCTAATATTCTGCAAGAGACTACAAATGCTTTTTTACCTATCGCTTACTTAAAATGAATAGTGGCAGGAAGGGGTAGGTGAAAAATAACGGAGTCATTGATTATTGGTATATTCAGGAATTCATTTCTGCAACATCGATACAACAAGAGTCATTACTACACTTATGTACTACAATTTACGACTGCTTCTTAAAAATAAACATATCCCGCAATTAATCGAATTTCTTTATTCGCATTACGGCACAAGGTGATAGAATGTAAATCATGTTTGCGTGATGGTAAAATAATACCCAAAGCGACTAATTTCACAACGAATAAGACAGAGTTCGATGTAAACTCGTTCGTTGCTGTTGTAACAGAATCCTTTCTGGGCGGAGATATGTTTGGACTCCGATCGAAGTTCACCCAACTGTAACAGAAGGACGAATGTTATATCACATCATGTAATACATGAATTAAAAAACTAGACAAGCAAGAATCTTTTCCAGCCAATATGAGTACAGTGTCTAGTTTAAGACAGCTTCTTTGCGATGAGAGTACTTGTAATGAGATGCTATTGTCAGGGTCGTATCTTCTAACACAACCCCCTACCGAACCCCTTAACGCCACGAGGTGCCACGAGGGCCACTGATCCCACAGCAGATGCCCGTATCCTAGCCCAACGCTTTTGCTTGCGCGGCTATTCGCACAGCAGCGGGGTGCTAAATGCTGTCGCCATCTCGCGGTCGAATTGACGAACTACTCGTACCGCACATAATCTATGAAGGGCACTTGTCGTGGGATCAGTAGCCTATCAAATAACTAGGATGTGCATGTTGATAAAACATCTCGATGCAATGAGACTCACTCATCCGGCAAACGAACAATTACACAGATCAACTTGGATCTTCTGTAACTTAGACGCTATCAGTCCATCGAATTTTTGATGATGAGCAATTAGCCGTTAGATCCTAATCATAAAACATACATTAAGCAATAATTATGCGTCTAATTCTACGATACATTATCGTTGACGACCCCAAGGTTATGAATATACAGACACGTGTCTACCCAACGCACGCATTGACTAGAGCAGTGAATATCGGCTAGTCATTTTTATCTAACCGAACCAACAATGTACAATAATTATTATTCCTAAATATTTTCACGTCTAGTCATTCTCCTATCAGCTACTATAATACTCTGATTCTATTTCGCAAAGCATGGAATTCAATAGCAAATCATAGAAGTTTTTGACTTGAACACACGTAGTATCTCGTGTGTTTCGCACAGTCACGAACACTACGGTACATGCTAAAGGCGCTTTCAACCGAGTCTACAACCAGCTACATATCTCATCTTCTCTCTCATCATTCCAATCCTCGTGTAGAAGAAGAGATAAACAGAGCTATGGTGCGACACCGGTTGAAACACCATGATAGAGTTCGCAGCCTTGAACATCGCAACGTCGATAACCAAATCGAGCTGAGGAATAGCGGTGGGGATCGCCTGTGACCAGTTACTATTACGTAAGGCCAAGGGCGACGACCGCGACGACAGTTCCCAGTACATTACTACGATTTCGGCATGGCAGACACGGTTGGAAAGGTGAGTACTTACGTATAAACAAAACAAGGTGAAATAAAACAACAACGAACGAATACTTTGAATAGAGGTCGAAAAATTTCACGGAAATATCGAGTCCAACACGCTTTAAAAAATCTTTGGTAATAATTCCGTGTGTGAATACATAGTCTTATTCGTCATTTCCGACTCAGGTGATCAAGTGCAAGGCGGCAGTCGCTTGGATCGAGAAACAGCCTCTTTCTATAGAAGAAATTGAAGTTGCACCGCCAAAGTCGCACGAAGTACGACTCAAGGTTGTAGCTACTGCTCTTTGTCATACCGACGCTTATACTCTGGGAGGATCGGACCCAGAGGGATTATTCCCATGTGTATTAGGACACGAGGGTGCTGGGATTGTAGAGAGCGTTGGGGAAGGGGTCACAGAGTTTCACCCTGGTAGTTAAATTTCGCAAATTCAACACCGTCCAAGGTCATGGACACGATTATAATCTCCATATGAATTTCCAGGCGACCATGTAGTGCCGCTGTATGTACCACAGTGCGGTGAATGTAAGTTCTGCAAATCTCCAAAGACCAATTTGTGCAGTAAAATTCGCGATACTCAAGGCAAGGGTGTGATGCCGGATGGTACATCTCGTTTTACATGCAAGGGCAAGAGTCTGTTCCACTTTATGGGCTGTTCAACGTTTTCAGAATATACAGTCGTTGCAGATATCTCGCTTGCCAAGGTTCGCGGACTAAATTCAACCATTTATATATTGAATTTGCCTACTAGTCCTTAGAGAAGTCCAAATAACACTAATCTACAACTTCTTGACCCATTTTTATCCCATAGGTTGACCCGAAGGCTCCCCTGGACAAAGTTTGCTTGCTGGGATGTGGCGTTCCAACTGGGTACGGAGCAGCTCTTAACACAGCTAAGGTGGAGCCAAATAGTACCTGTGCTATTTGGGGACTAGGTGCAGTCGGATTGGCTGTTGCCCTTGGGTGCAAAGCAGCCGGGGCTTCGCGTATCATAGGAGTCGACATAAACACTGAAAAGTTCAAACAAGGTTCTTTGTTTACAATTTCCTCACCCGTTGCAACAATTACTATGAAATTTTAATGCAACAATAACATTCCAATCGTTTTCTAAAGCCGAAGCTTTTGGTTGCACCGAATTCGTTAATCCCAAGGAACACACCAAGCCTATTCAGGAAGTACTCGTCGAGCTCACAAACGGTGGTCTTGATTACACTTTTGAATGCGTTGGAAATGTGCATACCATGGTGAGAAGGGATATCTAAAAAGAACAAAAACTTATATCATAGCTTGTGAAATCGTGCTCAGAACATATGAAATAATATTAACACATCGTTGCAGAGAGCAGCTTTGGAGTCTTGCCACAAAGGATGGGGTACATCGATCATTGTCGGAGTAGCTGGAGCTGGTCAAGAGATCAGCACTCGTCCATTCCAGCTGGTAACTGGACGGACCTGGAAAGGGACTGCTTTTGGTGGCTGGAAGTCGCGTGAAAGTGTGCCTAAACT
Organism: Tenthredo scrophulariae; assembly: GCA_963978835.1. Lineage (NCBI taxonomy): Eukaryota > Metazoa > Arthropoda > Insecta > Hymenoptera > Tenthredinidae > Tenthredo > Tenthredo scrophulariae. Next base: position 11,238,489 of record OZ022234.1, read on the forward strand.
TGTCAGCGATTATCAGTCCAAGAAGCTACTCTTGGACGAGTTTATCACACATACTCTTCCTTTTGATAAGATTAATGAAGCCTTTGAACTGTTGCATTCTGGACAGAGGTGATTGACGAGTTCATTCAAGCAGATTTAAAGAACTAAAGGTTTCTAACGTAGAAGTTAATGTCATTTCATTCTTTATATTTTCAGCTTGAGAGCCGTTCTGCATTTCTAGAATAGTCTTCTTATGATTCCACGAACAATAAACATATACTAATGAAGGAAAATGTACAAACTATTGTCACGTACAAGAAAATAAATATTATTCTGGTACTCTTGAGTGTTTAAGAATGAATTCGTTTATTATATCCTTGAACTTTGACCGAATGAAAGCCAAGAAAAAACCGTGTTATTTTCGAATGATCAAGGAATTTTAGGAGTTGATATTGACTAAGCTCATTTCTACAACAATCTTTATTCATAAAGAATCCTTACATCCACATATATAATATATTATATATATGATATCGCGGAATAGAGTGCTGTGGTAGCCAACAGCTCTAAGTAAAAATTCTTTATGTCTCGATCAGGAGTACACTTTACAAAAATCATCGTAACCCTATGGTCACAAGCGATGATTCTTATTGTATATAATTATATACAATACAGTAAGTTATTAACGAAAATTAGGTATTATGTAATAAGTTTGTTTTTACGCTTTTAGTTCGTTAATCAAATTATATTTAATTATAATATTATTTCTTTTGAAATTCGAATGCTTGATGCAGTTATTAAGGGAGGAATGTATAAGACTAATTTACGTATGATCTTCAAATTCTGGGTAAATGGCATGTTGGATTATATTTCCTACATATAATATAATATGTATACCTAGTTAATTTAAATCTCTAAAAGGGACGTGTCATGTTTAATAATAGGTAAATATATTATTACATTTATCCACTTATAGTTCATAAGCCTACAGCCCGTTTTAAATAAATTTAAATTTCAAGTTAAGTTAAATTTTTTTTTTTCTTCTTCTCTCAACTAAGATATCTGTCACACACGATAAATCTGTATACGAAAATTTATTCCATTGATGATTTGGTTGTCTTTGTTTTGTTTTCTTTTATTTTCTTTCAGTTCTGTAGAATAATAATAATAACAATAACGATATTGATAAAACAATTGCAATACTCAATGTGACATATTACTATATCCCGCAAAGTTACATATACGTAAAATAATTTCTTTTCTCTAACAATCAGTTACATACACGCAATATCGTGCGGGTGGAAGATTCGTATCATGGAAACGGATTACGAGTGTTAAATATCAAATATTATCTTTCACTCAAAGTTCAGAATAAAAATTCGGCACTTGAAAATTTGTCCATTATTCGTCTGTCCAACTGCTAAAATTTAATGAATGGAGGCTCATAATAAACTTGCCATAAGATTGATCAGTCATCGATATAACGAGTTTATGCTTCTCTAATAAATGCCGAATCAAAATGTAAAATGTTACTCGTACTCGTGTTGACCGATGCGGGATATATGTTATAATTAATAATAATAACTATAGTTGCTCTAGTTTGCCTTGTACTAGAAGACTGCTTACGTACATAGTCACACCAATCATTTCTACCGATTACATAATTATTATAAATTTCTACAGTGTACCTTGTACTCGTTAATTAAGGGGAGGGATGTCTAACAATAAGTAAAAATGCTTATACCTTTACAATAAGTAGTAGCAGTTTTGAGTTTGAAATAGTTCGTTTTTATGTTTTTTTTCCGGTGTATCACGAAGTAGATAAACATTAAAACGCACACAGAATTGCATCGAGGTTTAAGAACCGAATATTAAAATTTTAAATAAGTTATATTAAATTGACAAGAAAAAACAACTTGAAATAAATACCAATCGATTAAAAATAATGACTTTGTACTTTCAGATTTTTGTCAGCTGAATATGGTTAAAATCGAATTAAAATGATATAATTTTACCCCGTAACGTGAAACAACTTTCGTTATAGTATAATATAATCGACGATTTTTCTTTATAATCGTTCACCTATTACCTCTCAGCAATTCTTATCCTATTTCATAAGTTAATTGTAAGTCATAGACAGTAATACATACGCTTAGGTTTAATGGTAGGTAGAGCTATTAGTTAAAACTTAGAAAGAATGTTTTTATATAATTATCCATTAATTTAGTGTAAGTGTGAAGTGTATGTTGTGTTATCGATGCAGTGACAATTGCTATGTTTTCTATATTCTATTAGCATAATTATTTCATAATTATATTATTTTTTTTTTTTATAATATATAATACAGTTGTGCCTGGAGGTATCCTGGTAGGTACAGACGCATCTGATACCAATTATTCAAAGGAAATATAAACATATTTCCGCCTTTCCTGATATTAAATTTGTCATTTTTTCTTTCGGCTTATTCCTTTTTTTTTTGTAATTTCATTTTTTCTTAATACATTTATCCTTCTTACTACTTTGTAGGAGTTGTTTTTTCTTTTCTTTTTATTCTTTCGCTCTAGTATTGCAAAGTATGCTCAAATCAGACGCAAAACTATTTACTTTATTCATGATGACAATCCAGGCAGAACAATTTCATTTTAATCACGTATATAAACGTTTTATTCTGACCATGAGCTCAGACTTATATCTTCTTCAAGTTTAGATAAAGCGATCCATTATTTTGTTTATAAAATTAAATGGTATATTATAAATAATAACGATAATTATAAATTGACTCCAGATTTTTGCCAATTAATTAATTAATGTGTGGTATGAGAATAACTTGATTTGAAACGTTACCAGCTCTGTTTAGTCGAATTTGACCACACTTTGATTGCGCTAAACAGATATTAAAGAGACCTTCAACCACAACAAAGATATCTGAGGCTAGCAGGTGATGGAAACCCTCGTTTTCAGAGTAGGGTTCGTCGAACTGTACCTAGTGCTGATATACCCAGAAGAAAAATTAAAAATCCAACGGCTGATCAGCAGAGCCTTCAAGATCTTGCGCAGGATCAGATCCTCCGTCTTCGTCATCCTCAAGATCCACACTGTTTGTCTTAAGTCCCCCGTTGCTTATCTTGTTCACTATTGAATCTGGGAAAAAAGAAGACCAAATGTTGTTGTTAAATGCATATTCGTTACTATGTAGATGATCAATAAAATTCAGTTTGGATTTCAACGATTTTCTCTTCTGTTATAAAGCAATAATTTCCTCAATTTTTCATTTAAATACTTTCAAAATTTAATATATAGTAATTTCATTATTTTCAAAATTGAAAATGTACAGTATAGAGATTTTTGAAGGGGGGATTTTGAAAATTTTAAACATCCACCTCTAGGTATGCACTACTCAGACTGTATAATCAGCCATAACTCTTCCTCCAAATGATATAACTAGCAATTAATTCCTGCCTCTTAAATGAGGACATGGTACGAATGATAAGCACAACATTTCAAGCTCGATGTAGAATTAACTCAGGTCATTACTATTCTGATCATTACAGTCCCGTGCCGATAAGCCTTTCCCATATCATCACATATATTCGGTAATTATCGAGGTAAGCAGTTACATATATATAAATATATATACCTTGATGAGCTTGGGGATGGATAATTTAAAGCATAGATTTGGGGCGAACTAAGTGACTCTAATTTCCTAACGTTTTGGGCAAACAGGATGAATCCTACGGCGTTTTGTTCCTTATAAAATTTCCGATCTTTTGAAAGCGAATGGAAATTTTAAGAAAGGGAAGAATAACTCCGTCAAGATTTTATCAGAACCCGTATGCTTGGATTTTGGATAATGTTGAAATTGGCGAAGCGCTGTAATTTTGATAGTAAATATAGGAATCGATCGAATTTTTTTTTGTATTTCCTAATATACTGTAAGAAATACCCATAGCTCAGAAAGTTTTAAATTTTGTCATCAATTACGATAGTAAAATATAGAGGCGGCCCATCAATCCGCGCCACGTCCATATTCACTAACTTTATCCTGTTTTTGTTGGGTTTGCCTATTTCGTAATCAATCATAGCTAGATCATGAAAAATATGGATTGTTCGATCGGTGAACAATATTAAAAGCGAAAAAAAAAAAGAAAAAACAATATTGTTCATAAAAACCTAAATATTTTTGGTTTTTCCGTATCCGGATTTTGGAATCATTGAGATAATCGCCAATTCAGTGATTGAGAATAAATGGAAAATGCGCATATTTGGATAGTGATTTTTCCAATTCCCAACGCTGGATTTTAAAATAATAAAAAGCAAACGAAAAACATTCTTTCTAGCTACGTTGAGCCTATAAAGTATCCTTCATTGCTTAACAATTTGTCCCCAAAGTTATCCGGGAAAATTCAAGTTTAGGATATATGTATAAGTATATAAGCCCTTAAGTCTTCTACCCCAAATTTCGGTTTCAATTTTAAAAATGCATGATCAGGAAACAGGAGAATGCTTAGTCAGCAAATTGCGTAGCTCAAAGGAGTCCGTCCACATCATACTTTAGTTTTGTTACTTTCTTAAAATACCCAGATATCGACTATCCTCAATAACAATAAAAAGAAAAAAATAAGGGGAAGCAAGAACTGTATCATTTTTTTGTCCCCCGCTAGAATAGTTATCAAAATCCAGGTACATAATTAACGTAATAAATCATCGACTTACCGCAGTCAGGTTTAGTACCGCGGGTTCTGGTCCCAGCAAATTCAACTCCATGAGGATCTACACACCAGCAAAGGCCAAGTCCTCGGTGACATTGGGTGCTGCGATAGTAGCCTCTGGAATCACAAGCTGGTGCAACTTCTGGAGATGATCGTCTGCGAACGGCGGCACAAGGACGCTCAGCTTTTGAGTAACATCCGCACCATTCAGGTCCACTCACATAAGCATCTCTGTAAACGGGGGGTGAATTAATTAAATTCAGGAGAAAGTAGGAAAACGAATGAAGTTTATCGATGAAAAAAGAAAAAAAATTTGAAATTTCGTTCGTTCGACTTAATCATGACGTGGCAAATTTTTCTTTTTCGCTCACATTTCGGATGTAGAATTTTGTAAATTTCCGAGGATACAAGAATATTCATCAAGTTTGTCGGCCGGATTTTCATCCTTCTAAAAATCTCAGTTTCGAATGTTTATAAGAGCCCGGAAATTAACAAGAAGTATTTTTCGACCGAAATCAATGATTTTCTCAAAGATTGAGATATAGTAGAAAAGATCTGCAGTCGAAGAGTAGTAGGTATCCTTTGTTAATGGGAATAGTAAAAAATATCCACGGATCTTATCCTGTAAGAAATATTTATACACGACCTTAATTGTCACCGGTTTTGCCTTTACACGAACGATCTTTACGAGTATGAGGTAAATATCTTTTTCACCATTTTCCGAAACATAATAGGTATACACTGTACATGTACCATAAGAAAGGAATTTTTTTTCTGTAACCTTTTTGCGTGTCTTCAATTATTTTCTACCTTTGTCAAAAAAGATTGTTCGTTGTTAAGCCACGGGCTTGGGTAAGTAGCACAAGGAACCCACCAATACAACGTGAAACTCGTATATATAGATTTTACGGCTGAAGTTGTAAGCCTAAGGGGGCACTGGGTTAACTCTGTTAAATTTGACCGGAATGGTGTAACGAGCACAAAGGATTATGAGTAGATAATTTACACGTGTACATGAAACAAAGTTCAGAGACGGTAGCTACTGAAACGGCTATAAGTAAAATATGAATACCTCGTATAGCTAATCAGTCAAATGATCGTTTTGCGGATTGATATGTGTTCCTAATTCAAAGGTAGGTACCGCGTGTATGTATGTACTACGTACATATTTGTCAAATATAAGCAATGTGTATTGAATGTTGATGGCAACAGACGGATCATGCACATGATTAATTGAGAGTGTATGGGTAATTACGACGGATGTAGTCAACAACAGCTTTTGATAAAGGCATCAAACGAAATTCATTTTATGAAGGATCATAAGCGACCGGATGCCTGATACATGTTGCCTGGTAAATTTGAACAATGTCAAATGATGAGCTGATAGAATTTGGAATTGAAATTTCGGAATAAAGTATGGGTAGGATTTTAATTCCAACTGTTTTAACGGAATTTCTAAGAACCACACCCAGACTTATGGGAGCACCAAGCACAAGAACCGAGGATATCCCCATGTCGAACTAATCTGACGTATTGACTTACCTGTCAGTATCGCAAGCATCAAGGAATGGCTTGAGGCAGGGCTCGTTCTGGTCATGTTCGAGTCCGTAGAGTTCGGTGAGGGAGATTCGGCTGTCAGCATCAATATCCAAGTGGCCAAACATCCACCTAACTTCGCTCTGACAGCCGGCGGGGAAATGACCTGGTTAGAAAAAAAAAAAAAAAAAAATAAGCGAGAAAATATATGAAAAGTTTTTCATCTCTGCTTTTCATACGATTTGTAAGATGTACCGGAAAATCTGTTCTTTGAAATAGTGCTCTTTTGAAATTGTCTGTTTTCATGCCTTTTGGTTTGGTGTGCTGACGGCGATGCTTGACGTCGGCCATTACGACCGAAAACCAATCCAGAAGTCGGTTTGCCATTGCTGGTTTTGAGGGGCAGTCTGGTTCACGGTTTTGGGTCTGAGTACTGTGAACCGAGTTCGGAGAGGATGGAGTCTTTTCCATAACTTCATTATACATTAGGTGTTTGTCCACGTAGGTATTGCTTGCCGGTGGTACCTGGAGCCGAAACGAGCGAGGAATGGTATATTTGATGAATGTGATAGTGTGGATAATTAGCTGGTTCTGAATCTCCGGAAGGATGTGGGAGAAACTTTTTTATACGATTTCAATAGCCATAGCTATCCTCGAAATATAGAAAATATTTTCAGTTGAAAGGACCGAAGTTTCAATCGGCTTTTTGAATAAAGTTATTATATACGTAAGTAGTTTTCCAGAACTGTTCGTGATTATTCCTAAGTTTGAAGATTATCTTTGTGAAAACCTCTAGCTACAGTCGTTGTTTTCATACTTTGATGACCAAGTAGAAAGTTTTTAGAGTGTATTGAAACGGTTGTTGAAAGTTTATTAAGCCTTTTCCGTAGATACTTTCCATCGTCTCGTGTAAATTTACGATACGAAATCTATCCCTTTTTCGTTAAAATATAACACGTTATATGTACGCCGATTTTCCACCCTTCAATTTCGGCGGGTATTTTCTTTTGCTTTTTTCAGGGGAAAAGTTCTGCACCCTGATTTTACATCACAGCGTGGGGTAAAGGGAGGGAAAACCTTTCTTCAAGGATGTATAAAGTCGAGCCTAATTAACTCGGGTATATGAAACTTCGGTGAAAGGTAAATTTAAACGATCAGATGCACTCCACGATATAATAGTAATAATAAACTTTCGAGTCCTTGAGTCCTACATTAATTTTTCACTAACGATTACACAACTTGTGTCGTTAAATCGAGTCCAATTTAAAGTTTGACTATATCAAGGTGTTTGGGACATGGTGAATACTCAAGGGTTGTAAATATTAAGAAACGATATTAGTGTCTTAAAAGAAAACGACATTTTTTTAGTATTTTTACTTCCACCAGTCTCATCACTAGTTCTTTTTACAGAAAATTTTAACTATACGAGATGGTGCAAGCTATTTCTTTATTCTGCATCCTGAATCTTTCATTATACGCGGATTTGAACTCACAATACAAAAACCATGTTGAGTTGTATAAAACTTGTTACTCAGATTGTTTAGTGACCATCGATATGAACTGGGTGATTTTTTTTAATTAAAATTTTAAATTAGCGGCTCGAACAAACCCTCGATTGCCAATTTTTATGAGAGACAATCTACAACCTGTACAACTCCGGTACGCCCGGTTGAATATCTGTATTTCGACTTGAGATCTGAAATCAGCGAATCAAAAAACCCCTCCTGGGTGAATTTCAAAAACATTAAATTTCAGGAACAGTGAAGGTTTCAAAAGTTGAATGAACATGCAAAAATTGGAATTCAGATATAGAGCTCATCTTGTGGAAAGATTTGTTATATGTCAGAAAGCAGCGTTCAGATATATGCATACGTACATGATATATATGTATATGTAATGTATATAATATATACATATAGTATATATTACGTTTGAAATTTCTCGTAATTAATTTAATATCAAATACTATTATTCGGTAGCTACACAAGCCACAATATGAGACTCATGAGAGATTCAGTAGTAAACTCCGGCATTAATCAGACCAGGGTATTTTCCCCGCAGGGCATGGCCATGCCACGACGTGTCCGACTAGTACAGTCCATTGTAGATTCACTACTGCTGCGCCCACTTGGTAACTCACGGGGTGTGTTTGAGGTCGTTAATTCTAGTCAATTTACGAGTTTAGGTGCACAGAAGTGTTACCGTTGAATAGTACCCACCTAGTCGAATTAAACATTCAGATTTACGTATACTTAAAATTTTTCTTTGTTCCTTTACACCCCGTTTAACACAACCGAATATTACCGGTAAAATAATCGTTCGACTTTAAGTTAAGAGAGAAAATTTTTGTTCGCAAATAAATTTGAGGGAAAAAATTCTTTATGTTTCTCGAAAATGTGCGATTTTTATCCTTTTTTTTTTTTTTGCCTCGATTTATTCGTTTCCGAAGTGAGAGAGGAGGAATCGATTTATGGAATAGATAGTAGAGTGATTTAATAGGGTCTGTCCAACATATCAATTTTACTAATGTTGTTAGGACCCGTCCTAAACCGTCCCTTGCAGTATACCTACTACCCTGCACTATTTTATATAGCTATTAAATGTGAGAGCCTAGTTTGAATATTGGCATCAGATGTCGTGGCCATATGTTCAATTCAATTTATAGTCGATTAATTAAACGAAATTAATTGACAATTCTGAGTCCTGAGTAGTACCGTGTGAAAAAGGGAATTTAATGTGTCGTGGGATGATTAGGGTGTGCCTGAAAACACCCGGAATTACTATGCCACACCTCGTATAGTTTCGGCTGTAACGTTTAAGTAGGTAAATAAATACACCCGGTTGACCGTACGGAACAAAAGTAATTGATATTGTGATTAGGGTAATTAAAATGATTTTCATTCATTATCAAACATTATTTGCGAAATGATTCAAGTTTTACTGTTATATAGTATATATAAATATGTTCATTATCCATAGAGGAATTTTTTCTGTTTCACATTAAATAACTAAATGATAATAATTTGATCAAATGAATACGCTGCAGTTGATATCGATGACGTAAATGAATCAAGACTTACCGCGAGTTGGTTCGTTAATTTTATTTCTTTTTTTTTCCGTTTTTTTTTTTTTTTTTTTTTTTTTACGGCGAGGGGGGTATAATAAAAGGAGAAATTTTTTTAATTCATAATTCGAATCTGTCGTCTGTTGACTGTTGAATATTTAACAGTGGCGATGAATTTAATTAGAGCAATAAAATTGGTATTTTTTAAATTGAATTACATGAAAATAATGGCAACCGAACGAGATTCGTAATTTAAAAAACGTTTGGAACACAAATTATTTCGTGTTTTATATCGGAAGACAAACAACGCATATTTAAAACCTCCAAGGTAATATGAGAAATGTGAAAATCAATTCGACGAGCGTTTTGAATGACGGAAAAAAAATCTGAGAAATATGTAACTGACAATAAACCAATTTCAGTTATACATATATCAGTTAATACAATTAGTCTTGATTAACTAACCTTGGAATGTTTCGTGTACTTTAGATATTGATAGTGATGATTGTCGTAGTTGAAGTCTCTTGGTGTGAGAGTTATGTCACGATTACGGCTGAGCTTTCCAAGGAAAGAATTTTGCCTCTGCATCTGCATTTTCTTTTTGTGCATTCGTAGTTCTGACTCTGTAAAAGTAGAAGTTTCAAATTATGGCAATTATGAATTCTTTTGTCCCTTTGTCAGCTACAAGCCTCAGAGAGCAGAGAATTCTGCGTCGAGTTTTTAACAAGCCAAAAAATGAAAAAATATTTTTTTTAACTGTAGGACGGGACAATTTATCGAACGAAATTCTGTGCTGTAATTTTATTGAATCAAAGATATGATGTATAATATAACTGTCCGTCAATTTTATTCATATGAAAAATTCTGATCTTATTATACCCAATGAAGCTACTGGCAGCAGATAGGTATACTCGGCATTTTTTGCGGCGGAAAATATATATCCGGGTAATTAATTGCCTGTGATATCATAGCCTTCAGGAGGAAATGACAGCTTCTTAATTAAATACGGAGAGAATTAATATACGGACAGGAGTCGATTTGGTAATTAATTTTTAAGCCCGCTTTCATCAACGTTTAATCAGTTTACGTTAATGCCTTGTGATATAAATATTTGGAGAAATTCATTACGGTCCATTTATGATCGTTAGCATTCTATTATATTATGTTAATTTTTATTAGCGAACAAATACGTCGACGGATACGCGCAATGACAAGTGAATGAGTGATTAGCTAAGTGATGAAGGTAATTTAATCGTCGAAATTGAATAAAAATTTTCAATTTTAACTCAAATCACGTTTATTTTAAATAATTAACTCGTTTCTAGATTTTGACGAGCAATTTTACCGACACTCTTTCGAACAATGTCATAATTTACAATAAGTATTTCAAAGAATGAGTGAAGCAAGGGTCTGACTCGATTTAGGAGTTCGAATTAATGAGCGGTTTTATCGCCAAACTCCACAAACCGTGTTAACATTTTTCTAATTGCAAGTACACGTTATCGACGAAGGAAGTAATAATTCAGATAAAAAAAAAAAATCGATTATAAAATATCGTTAAAATTTGGAATAATTGCTTTTTTGATATTCCACGAGCCGACTCCCTGTTTTGGAATATCCCAGAAAAGGACTTTTCCAGAAAATTAAAAATATCACGAAAGTCAATTATTTCAATTAATTCTCAATCAGAGTATTCCAAAGCTTGATAAATTCCCTTTGGACTAATTTTCCCTGACACGCTTCCAAATTTCCGTGCAAAAAAAAAAAAGAGTTAGAATTTACGAACCCTCGTCTTTCATACGTAGCTTCAATTACTGATTGGTGACTGAAAATCATTACACTATGACTGATAATATACTCGCTTGTTATTCGTCTTTATTCATCTATAAAATTTATGAAATTCATCGACACCAAATCTACTTTCAAATTTCTGTTCTGGATGAAAATTTGGATACCTTAGTGAGGAAAATTCGTATAAAAATTTTCAAAAAAAGCATTTCAAAGTACACAAAACGAGCTCAAATTTTCTCCGTTTTAAATTGTTTTGCGATTTTATGTCTGCTACTGAATTCATTTTTTTTTTATCGCGATTTCGACGCCTTTTTTTTAAACACTTCTAGTTTTCTCGAAAATGAACATAAAATCATGTTTAAAAAAGCATTCCAAAGTATAAATTATAAGCTTTGATTAGACAATTTGATATTTTTTTTTACGATTCGTTTTCACTGAGATATCGAACTTTTTTTCTAGATCGGAAATTTTAAAGGTGATCTCGAACTTATCCATTACTTAAATTATTACATTAAGCTTGATTTTCTCGAAGAAAATGGGTGTTGACTATTATCTATGAATCTATATACCTATACCGGTTTTTTCTTTCATGTTTATATATCGGTACATTTTTTTTTCTTCTCCAATGCCCGTTATTGATCGGTGAAGCTTTCACGTCCACCGAGAACCCGAGATAACCACAAATCAGAAATTTGCAGATCATAAATCACGCTTATCACGTAGAAACTCTTTGCTATTTGCATCCGCCTCAACTTGGTGAAAGCATGAGCAAAAGCTTCGAGCTTTCCGGGGTTCAGACATCAGTGCTTCAAATCCTATCGTACAGATCCGAGATATACATTTACTAACTGATGAAATACTCCGAAATTTGACTATTCATATCATCATGTTATAAAACGCTACGATCGAAATATGATAACAAAAAGAAGCACACTTCAACATAACCGTCAGCCAAAAATAAGTTAAACAAAACTTTTGAATTGAGTTTTGATTTTATCCCCTCCCCCCGATCTCATCCATACATATGTATAAGAATATACTTTTGAACTTCGAATTAGGTTTCGCCTTGTTTTCCGACGGCTATATCCCATTTACGAAAAACGTGAAAATGTCTGGATCGGAAAGTTTGAGTCATCGAATTATTATGCCTATTGGAATTTCGTCGTAGTTATAATAGTTGAGTTTCAAGAAACTAGAATTTAAAGAAAAAATTCTAATGAAAATTATTCATAATTTCAAAAAATTTACACATTTTTTACTCATTTTAGTTTTCCATTTATAATTCGTCGAATGTTGTGTCAGATTCTGTTATGTATATTTTTATGGAAATTAGTCGACTATAAATCAGTGAATGAATTATTAATCAGAATTCAGACGCTTACCTTTGCAAGGGCAAAATCCTTTGCAACCAATATGAACGGATGTATGATGAATACAATTGTGATACTCCAATCGGCATGGTGAACTATATGTTCTATTGTCCGATCCACAGAGGAAGGTAGGTTTTATTACGGGACATTCTCGACACCTGGAATCATATGAAATCGAGAATCTACTCAGCATTTTGCCAATGTCAAAACCAAATTGTCGAATATATTTTGAATCGAGGTAAACATTTGTTACCAGATTCCGGCTCCAAAAATACGTCGATTTTTTATCCACTATAAAGGAAGAATGCCAAAAGATGTTTCGCAACGTGAAGTAAAAGAGAGAAAAAAAAAAGGTCGAACCTCGTGAGAGAGAATTATTAAAGAATGAACCCACACATTAAAATCCTTAATTTGAAAAATAATAAAAATAAAATGCTCACTTTTTTCACAGGTTTGAATTTCTCTCATTACGTTTATTACGAAGTCAATTGGGGTAAAACAAGTGAAAAGAAAATCTCTAAGTACAGCTGAAGCAGGTATTTAACGTCGTGTAAATTCCTTCCTGGAATATGTCGAGTTTCTCAGAGCTCAAAGAATCTAGAAGATATTTGATTAAAATAATTCTACTATTTTATTAATATTTTTAACTCCCACACAACTCACAATATTCGGTATAGCCAGGCATTACTTTAAAGGGAGAAGAAATTTCCTACACTTTTTTAGCTCGTTTGCATACTGCACGTAGTCTTTTAAAAGCGAAGTTTGAGCCAAAATTGCCACATTTATGAATCACATATATTTCCTTTTCTCAAGTTCATTGTGTCCCAAATATCCGAGATCTTAGAGTACTGGCAATGCGGATATTACCGTGAATATATTACGCACAGTATATACATACATGTGCATTATATATCACGTCTTTATATCGAGTGAAAATTTATGCCAAAAATTTCATCTAACGCTATAAATCGTAGGCTGAGATCACGCATAAGTAAAATCGAAGTAAAAATAGAAGAAAAAAAAAAAAAATAAAAAAAGATGCAGACCGTATGAATTATGGTAAAATTCATGCAGTTAAGAAAATTCAGAGTAGCTTATACCTGTGTAAGGTATTTTATGATCACGTACTAGTTTCCCTCGTCGTATCTTTTCCAGTATTCGCAATTACTTCCTGATAACATAAAACTGAATCTCTTTGATAAGGAATGAATTCATTTATTCATTCGTTATATGCTCTTGAAGGATCAAAGTGTTACCCTTAGTCGGTTGTCGTTGTTTGTAAAATGTGTGAGTGAGGGACCTCTAATGAAAAACAAGAATACAGATAGAAATCTCTACAGTATGGATTCAGATCCATCGCAGACAGCTTTCATGCACCAATTGGCTGGCAGCCAGCTACATTCGTAGGTATAAATAAAGCTTGGGCGAAATTGAGAAGTGTATGTATGTAGGTATATATGCGCATAAATACCAACGTACTACCTATATTCATATGATATATGGGCTAAGTATTGGTAACGTTGTGAGTTTCACTCCTAATGAAAGTAATTTCGCTAAAAACGTAGGTAGGTACTCGAAAACTGCAATTACGTTGTGCAGATTCAAGCCAGGAACAAATGATAACGAGTGAACTCCAAAAAATTACTCGATGTATAACGGCGATAACGAAGGTACCGCAATTTAGCTAATAACCTCGGTGTTACTGTTCGAACGAGACGAAATATGGAATAAAGACTGAGCTAGTCTTAAGTACGATAAGAAAAAAAAGAATTTTTTTTTTTTCAATACCCTTCCTTTTCCAAAAAATTGTCTAATAAATTTTTTAAACACGAATAATAGTGGCTCCCAATAACTCGTTGCGCAATTTCGCAGAACTCAATATCCCTGTAATGAATAATATACGAGTTGAAGCAATCTTTGGGAGAAAAAAAGGTTTGTTTTTTCAAACCTACAACGTATGTAAATGAAAAACGCGTTTGTTGGCTTATAATTTCAGTCTAAGCTAATATAACCGTGCCAAATAATTTTCAAGTAGGATAGATACGAGCCTCTGGCTTTTCGCTAACATATACAAGCGTTGATATATTACAAAATTACTCGCTTCTGACCTGTGGTAATAATAAAAAAAAAAAAACATCGTCAGATTTTTTTTTTTTTTTTTTTTTTTTTTCAGAACTCAGCTTGTTGAGGGAAAGAAAAACATGTAAAGTTCCTAAAAGAAAAGAGAGAAAAAAAGCCTTAATTAAAATTACTAATTATTACACAGCGTATAATGGACTGATGATAATTTCAGACTGAAAATATATTCAAATAGTTGTAAAAATAAAAATAAGAAGAAAAAAAAAAGAAAACATTTTATGAATTGACACTAACTTTAAATTGTACGAACTGAATATGTGAGTGCATAGAGGTTTATTGTTCGTGATTCAGACCCGGAATATTTAACGTAATTCTGAGCCATAATGCGGTTGGGAAAAGTACTGAATAAATAATCGTATATATTCCCGAGTGTATAATTAGCTAATGTCGATTATTATCAGGATCGAAAAGCTTCAGTAGGTAGTACCGTGCAGGTAGACTAATTAAATCGAGTTATTAATCATACTAATTATGAGTATCTTCGTGAGGTTGCATACCGTGTGCAACTCAATAATCCCTTAACGATAAGTATACAGAAACGTACACAGCTCTGCATTGCAGCGGAATTAACAATAAGCTTATTATACCACACCCACCACGCGGAATTTTTCAAAAGAAGCAAAATTTTGGAAAAAAATAAAACTGAAAAATAAAGACTCTCGAAAGATTTCTCCGTAAAAATTGTTCGATGTTTAGGTGATTTATCCGCAATGATTAGCTCTGATGTTTATCACCGATTCTGATTATAATCGTATACGCCCCTTCGCCACACCCTTTAGACAATTACCGTTAATTATGGGCAAATAGATACACTTGAGCTTCGCAATTAACGCACTACCAACACGTATGAGTACCTACCTCTGTCACCTTTGCACAAATTTCCGTCAGGTAGCGAAATAGGTGAAAGGCAAACCTGCGTTTAAATCATCCCCTATTTAGGTTCGTTGTTATTTATCCCATTAGGTTAGGACAAAAATCTGTAGAATCCCTTACGAAGGTGTTTTCAAGGAAAAAATTGTGCAAATATCAATTATTACTGTATCATGAATTTATCATTAAAATGAAGATGATGTAGCGTGAAATGGTGAAAAATATTATGAAATAAGACCGAATATCGGACAAGATAAACACCCTTACCATTTGCAGCGGAATATTTTTACTGGTATAATATTGTCTTATTTCGAGAATATAAATCGGGTGCATTAACATCACCCGAGTTGGTGTTGGTGTTGGTGACATAGTTATTTTCGTTTCGTTTCTTCCGACATAAGTTCCCATACGAATATTACGTCACGGTATTCTCTACTTCTTGAAACCCTCTTTCCATCCAAAACCACCCTTCGGCACATAGCTTACACCCCCGCCTTATATTACGTGAGAAATTTGACTCCGCCCCGTCCTGTCCCATTTTCATAATACTGTCATGTTTAAGCTGATGTAAATGCAAAGAGGAATATATCATATACTATACATATACGTATGTACATAATGAAAAGTGAAGAATAAATGTGTTGAGGATAACTAACGCTATGTATTAGGTGGCCCTCATTTAGGGGTCGGTGAAATTTCGTCCGCAACGCCCCCTAGATTGGTTCGAAATGAATTTTTAAAAATTCTTGACTTTTCAGCTGAACGGAAAACTATACTATGTATATTTAGGTATTTTCAAAGTATACGCAGATGCACAGCTAATTTGAATATTCTCGATTTTATGAAATTTTGTTTAAGGGTAAGTTTGTATAATTTTTTAATTAATAAAAGGCTAGCTATTCTTTGAATATTTCCTGCCATTATCGTATCACATAAATTTTGAAATTATGCTGTTTTAAAAGAAATGAAATAAATCTAGCTGACAATCGGTTAACGACGAGGCATATAGCCAGTATATATGTATTGTTACCTAACAGAGTAGGAGGATTTGAAAAAAGGAACATAATGGAAAACTCTATTTTTCCCGCATATATATGTATGAAACAGTTACGTTTTCCATCGTACTTGGTTGCAGAGTGAGTCTCGCTACGATTATAATAGAATCGCTTAACCCATTTGCATGAGTGTAGCATATACCTATGTAGGTACCTATGTAGATACCTTCTGTTATCGTATTTTTCAAGCACGAATCCTTTCACTGACGTAAATGGTATTTTCATTTGTGTACTAGTTTCTGTTAAGTTCTATAATTGCAACGACAAATAGATTGCACGTGAAAAAAAAAAAAAAAAATGAAAATGGAAAAAAGGATGTGATTTTCCGAGTAACGTTACGTGAATAGATACATAGTTTCAATTTGAAAACAAGGCAAACCCTACCTTTTCTATACTTCCGTTATAAGCCTCTTATTATTTCAGACTCAATTTTCAATTTTGAAAATCTTTTACATATACTGATATGAACTAATTCAGAAAATGAGGCAAGACCAGGTGACGAATTATTTAATAGAACAAGGAATCAAGATTATTGATCAAACATGATAAATAAGCTCCATCCCCTTTTCTGCAAAAAATATACATATAACACATCCTATTCATAAAGTTTCATCAAGTTAATTAAGAATAATTGCAGTTTTATGATTTTCTAACGCATCGGACGCCAAATGTCCGCTGCGATAATGATGATATTTAAACAATTTATTCACATGTTATTAATCGCGACAGAGCATGCCTGAGAATAAAAAGGAAAAAAATTCCACTTAATAAATATCCGTAATTAAATGAATGGTGGGTCTTTTTCAATTATCAATAGTTGAAGAAACCAACCGCAGTCCATGTACTACTACATGGTTTTAACTGGATTTAAAACGTGTCTGTTCCGAGCCTATATGTTATGAATAATTTCCCACGAACCTATCGATTTTTACTTATTATAGAACAGGAATTTTCTTATTCGCGTGTTACCCAGTTATAGCAAGACAGATATAGCTAGTAGAGCCTTCAAACCAACCCTTGACCATTAGAATCGATATGTTGGTAGTATTATACGTCAGTCAAGGTCTTCTGAATAGAAACTTTGATCAATCAATAAAGCGGAAATACATTCTTTAATCATTTATTCGAATACCATTCGAACTATACATATATATATATATATATATATATATATGCTGAATAATAACATTCAATAATACACCTATACCCATGAGAAACTCATTATGAATTACGTTTCAATTTACATATGAAAGATTGCTATAATTGAAAGAAACCCACATATACGAAAATTATTTCTAAAAAATTCACGACATCTCGAAGAAAAAATAAATAAATAAATAAACCAAAAAGGACGGAAGCTTTTTTTTAATATTTACTCTGCGACGTGATGCATACACATATATATATATATATACCTATGTTGAAATCACGCACAGTCTATCATCGTTTGCTAAAAAAAAAAAGAAAATTTGTCAAAAACGGTCAGCATACATGTATAGATATACATTTCCCATATATTCGTACACTGGGCCTAACTGTTCAAATAGTTTCATTACTAGAGCTAATTGGCAACGTCCAGATTGACCCAGTCCAGTTTTTTCGACTCTATCGATGTTTCATTAGAACTGTTTACTTATTTACGTCAGTAAATTTTTTACCACCATAACACGGGGTTGTCATTTCTATCTTTTAACGTGGTGACTATGAAAGATGCAAAAAAAAAAGCGGAGAAGGAAGAGAGAAAAAAAAATTAAAAGAAGAAGAAAAAAAGAAGAGAAGAAGGGTCCGAATTCTTTTCAACGACTTGATGACGACTGGAAGACAAAATTAAAAACGATAATTCACTAGTTTTTTTGATTATTATTATTTTTAAGCTAGTTTAAATTATTGTCGATCGTTTATTGAATAGAACTAGAAAATGCATTCTCGAAACTGATAGAATTTAGTCAGCGGTGGTAGGCGGATAGGGTGGTAGATAGGGGAGTGTCTGGGACTCGAATTATCCCCGTTTACTTCCCTCTTCATGGTTCGTTCGTCGGTTCCGGCGATCTATACCTATATATACGTGTATATGTCACCTCGAATCGTTTATTAATTAGAAATTGATTTTTAAATGTTAAAGAACGACCGTTGCCTCCGAGAATCCGCAGCTTTTTGATTTCAGTTACATTTTCATTCCGAAAAAAAAAAGAAAATAAAAATTTTCATCCCCAATAAAAACCGAGCTTTTGTTTTCATCTTTACGCGTTTTCAACTTATTCAAAAGGTAAAGACTCACTTCGATTCGTCCTGATCCTCGTCGTCAGCGTCATCCTCTGCGTCGTAGAACACATCATCCTTGTCCAATTCTTCGGCAGTTTCGACTCGGTCTCGTTGTTCTTGAACAGCCCGTGACTTTGGTATAACAATATCTCTGTAAGATGGAAAACGACTCTCAATATTTTATCGTTAAATGTGCTAACAACCACTGGTGCAGTTCGTTGCACAAAACTAAGGTAGAAAATAAAAAAATGAACGATTTATGTACGAAGCTGTTCGTTCCACCCTTATTAATTGGCATTAGAGTTGGTGCAACTTCGCGAACTAGTTATCAAACGAAATTTTTAGCTTTTTATTTATTACTAACAAAAATATTTTCGAGTCAAATTATTTCTCCGTATAGTAACTCGGACGGACCGAATACCTACAAGGTTTGTTACTTATCGTTAGGTTTACCGCAAGAAAGCATCAAAGTGAGTATTACGATACATATAGCATATCGACATAAGTCGAGAGGCTTACGGATTTATACTTTCCTACAAGCTCGTAATGTCTTTAATATCCGATTATTTCATGTAGTATATTGGATTATTATGGTTTTAGGTATATTTAGATCATAAAATACGACACGTTTCTCGTATTAAGGTGAATAATTTTAGTCAATTTTTACAACAAGTAGCAGGTGACATATTTTCAGCGACGTTATAATAGCTACCTTACAAGGTTCTAGCGAGATATACCGAACGTACTCGAATCCCTTGAAATTGCTTTTTGATTTGAATTTTGAATACCAATAAAACAACGTCGCGTAAATATGATTATAAATGATTACGGTTCAAGTGTAGCTGCCTTCGGAATTAGTCAGTATTTAAATACCTGTTTATATGCACTTTGAAAATTTTCATTAATTGTACTCATAGGAAGTTTCGACGGAGTAAAAAACGAAGAAAAAGTGAGAAACAGGAGGTTTTCAAAAAATTCGTATGTATATTTACCAAGTTATTTTCTCCCAATACGCACATGCCTCTTTAAAATGTTTCCCCGTCGATTTTTCATAGCAATTTGAAAAAAAAAAACAAACTTTCAACCACCTGTAGCGTACGATACTTGCGAGATCTATGAACCCGAAGAATCTGAATAAGTATTATCATTATTTTTGGGCATGGTACCCTTTTTTCTTTTTTTTTTTTTTCTTGACTTTACACTTCGCTCTCGTACAGAGTGGAAAGACTTGTTTAAGTCTTCTGTGAGAATATAGATTACATGTTAGATAGACACATCCCTACGTGAACTTCGCACAAAGATCTGTGTCTTAAAGTTTCATTTCCTCCCTAAAATATTTAGGCAGCCCGATGGAAACCGTCGCATCGCTAGAACCCTCGAAGATTTTATGGGGTTCATTTTGTGTTTCATTTAAAAGGAAAAACAAAAACAAAAGCAAAAAAAAAACTCAGAAGCTTGTTTACGCAGCTTTTGAAAATTTGTACCAACTTTATGAAATCTTTTTTTTTTTTTTTTACACTTTTTTATTCTCTCTCTGATCTCTACTCACTTCTTCGTTTTAAAAGTCATTTAAAAATACCTTAACTGCAAATCACTCCACGATTCTGACATCAAATCTGATTACTGATTAGACGCTATTGCAGACGCGGAAATCCAACGACTTTAAACTCCGTATCAAAAGAATCTACTCATTCGATTTACAGTTCATACGCTCAATTAATGTGATTAGATAGAACCAACTATTTTCTATTGATTAAAATCCGGAAGAAATTGAAATTATGTTTTTTCCATAAATTATATAATCCTCATTTTGATATTTTGTTTTTTTTTTTTTGTTTCTTTTTTTTTCATACATGGAGCAATTGCGCTACTATATTTGTCTAAAGGACGGTGAATACAATTACTAGAGTCAGTATACTTTAGCTTTGACCTCGGATAGAGGTACATCTGGAAGGATTAGGCTCGTCAATTAAGGATTAGAATTTATAAACTCCTCTCTTCACTCGCAGACCCTTCCGTCGTAAATTCCTAATTACCGGAAAGCCTAAATGGACCAGAGGCACGTTCTAGTGGCACAGAGGGATCCAGGAAAATCTACTACCTGCCGCCTATGACACCATCTGTCAAATAATCGCAATGAATTCTCACAGAGCGAACTTGAGGATTCTCGGATAATAATTAATTAATAAGCGACAGAAAAAGCATATTACCGAGATTGAATTCATGATTAATTGATAAATTTGAGATCGCAGAATCAGCCGACAATAAATCCGATAGATTAATTACATTTCGACGTTTTCATATTCTGATTATCGGGCCTCTACCCTCATTCACATTCCGCCCTTATTTCATTAGAAATATTAGTGGAAAGCTACACACTTGGCGGGCACGTTGCAGGCTATGAGATGAAAATGTGCACGCCAAGTATGTAGCTTTCCTAATAATAACTCTTTGAATCTTTATAATAATTTTACTATTTTCTAACAAAAACACGAAGGGAGAGAATAAAAACTGAATAATTAATGGCCAGAGCCTTGAGTGAAGCCTGCGTACTTACCCGGACTTTTGCAATTCTTTCTTGGAAACACAAACAGCCGTGAAGGTATCCTCGAGAAGGCAGAGTTCCTTCTTTTTGCAATTCAGTGGTCGACAAAGATCACCTGAAAAGAGAAATAAAAATAAATAAAAGCAACGAAATGAAATTAATAAAAGGCGTAAAAAATTTAACGAGGAATTCATCGCCTTGGTGTAAAGGGCGACCGCAAATCACGTCGTTTAGTTGTATAAAACTCGTGTAATTATATACTTCAGCTCTCTCAGAATGTAAAATTATAATTTTCTGTCCTGCAAACTCTCGCTTTGGATTAGTAAAGGCGTGGCAATGTAACTAACTGAACGAGGGTGCAGAAAAGGAGAGAATAAGGTAGGCGAGGGAGGGTCTGTTTATGCGATGTTTATCAGGGTCCATATAAGCAGCTCAGCACGCACTCAAATAGCCTTATTATAAATTATAATAGAGGCCTAATCGATGTAACAACGATTACCTTATTCCGCGACGGGTTATCAAACTTATAGTCACTACGTATACATTCGACCAAATGACCGCTTTATTACCACAATTTAAATTAAACCAACAGACCGTATAAAATAATGTCAGAAAATACATGTATATCTTAATTAGTTGCATTATTGATCTTGGCATGTTTATAGGTACTCAATTTTTTTCACAGGTCATTTATACTGGTATTTTGATTTTTCATTAAGTCTGTAATAATTTTGAATTATGTTTTAGAATACTGGCGACCGGATGTAGAAAAAAAAAAAAAAAAAACGATATGATAGAATATTTCTAAAGAATGTGAAATTGATTGAAAGAAAATTGAATTGAAAATTGAAATATAGAATATCATTTTTGGAGTATTTCACGAATACCACAACTTCTAAAATGTAGATTTCGATAAAAATTCTCTGACTCTTCGCGTTTCGCCGTCTAATAATGTTAGAAGGAATTAGGTAAAATGACAACCGAATGATAGGTAGGTGTAGACAGCGAAATGAGATGGTGTATCGAAAGCTAAGTAAGAACTCCCTTTGACGGAGTCATCAATATAACAAATGCGAGTAGAGTGAGTCTTGGAGAAGTTGATGCAATCGTAAAAGTGTCAGATCAGATAATACAAGATGCATATGTATAAATTGAGAAATGCATTCAGTCATTTCTGCGGGATAAAAAAGGGAAAAAGAATGAGAAGAAAAAAAAAAAAATTACAGGAGAAAGAAGGCTAATGCATTCTGCTGTCAACGTATCCGACTGCAACGGTTAACGTTGTTGTAGGTACTGATTTAAAACTGATACGTAAATATCGTGAAAGATACACATCGGCCCTTCGAAACGTCATCTATTCGTGACAATAAATGCATGTGGATTCGTCTACTTTGATAGTATGATAAACTAATAATGAAAAAAAAATTTTGTAACATACAGTAAAACTACGGTAGAAGGAATAAGGGACTTCATAATCGAATACTGATTTAAAGAATGATTCGATCTGTGTACATGCATTGGCCTAAGAGGGAATTACTTTTTTTTTTTTTTTTGCGTATAACATCAGTTTCCATTAACTTGTGATTTTTGAATGACGTATAGCAACTCGATTATACGTTACTTCGGAAATAAGTATACCTTCATCTATAAAGACCTGTACTTATTTGGTATTAGACAAGGAGGATATCAGATTAATATTTATGAGAGTGATTGAATGTTATATGTTCTTTAAAAAATGAGGGTGAAATACCATGGTGAAAATAAATACAACAAGTTTAACCGCAAATTCGCAAATGACCGAGGTTTATTGTACAATATTGAATGACCCTGCGTATTATACCTTCGAGAACTATGGTCAAGGGCTATAACTATTTTGCCAAAAGTTACTAATTAATGTTTGACAACGAAGCATTTCCCGTAACCTCAATGCCATACAAATACCTTATAATATTAAACAATAGCTGAATCAAAGCCGAATGTGGGAATATGTGGAAACTATGTAAACTGGAAGCTATATAGTATCGGTGTTTGATGAGTTTTTGAGGAAGGAAAAAAACTTTCGTGAAAATTGAAAGAGGGGATGTTAATTAATCAGCATATGTAAAAATATTGGAAAATTCATTTCATGTGTATGAAAGGGGGTGGAATTTATGGTAAAATATTTTCACCACCGTACAATTTACTTCCGTTGCAATGGGTATAACACTTTGGAAAATCGTGTAATCCCTTCAGCGACAATATAAAGTTTCACCGAAGCTTTCCAGCACCGGGATTTCGATTCAGAAATGCTTTTAATGTTAGCGGTATAGATTTCTGAGGAACGTGGTACTAAATCCTAAAGCGAACCTCAACCTGAAGTAAAATCCTTGCATGTAGTGACTAGTGGGAAGAGGCTTAGGACGAAAGGGTTTCGGGAATCGTAGCCATACGAGAACCACTAAAGCTTCAGCTTCACTTCGAACTTCTGAGGTTGGGCCAGTGTCGACAACCCAGCTCAAGTCCATCAAGTGTGTAAATACAATCGTACAAATAGAACTAGTATGTCTATATACTCGCTTTGGCTAAAGGTATAACATGAACAACTCTGCGATTGTTTGGAGATAAAAGGTTTCTTGATCTCATTATACCGAAAACGACAAAGGCACCTTTGGTGCAAAAACCTTTCGTCAAATGCAATAATTTTGAAAATGCCTACTGAAAAAAAGGATTTGAATCAGATACAGTTGGCAAGTAGGTAACATGTCTTCTGTATACCAAAAGTTTACAACAGAAAAACAGAAAACTAAATAGCCTTGTGCTCGTTCACTCCCAAAAAAAAAAAAAAAAAAAAAAAAAAATAGAAAATGAAAAGAAAAAAATAAATTTCGAGTACGTGTTACTTGGCGGGCGAATATTTCAATTACTCGAGGATTATCAACATGGTTGTTCTCTCGTACCTACTTGTCTACGAAGTCCCGCCAAGTACCACTACCTCCTTGCTCCAGGACTCCTCAAAATTTAAAGGAGATTAGATTGACACGATGCGACCACTACCCTACATGGGAATGAAATGGAATGAAATGTAAAAAAAATTTTAATAGTGCCTCAAAATATTCGTTATCAGATTGGAAAAACTGATTTAATGGAATATCTATTCACAGTTTATCAGTAATTTGAAAAAAAAATAAAATAAAATAAAAAAAATAAAAAATCAAGAAAAAAGAAACCTTTGCATATGTATAGGTACCTAAGCCCTTTTTATAATGCGTCTATCACTAAAGTGAGGGAATAAAATGGGATGATTATGACGTAGCGGACATAAAGCACAGGCTCCCACTCTAGTAGTCTAGTATGCACGTGACCTGAATATACTCAAAAGAAAAGTTAAATGTGAATGGTATCTTTTTTGAAAGAGTCTAGGGTTTGCGCTCGTTTTTACTTGAATGCAAAATGGATGTTGTATACGATAAATATGAATATATCTAAAAACGAAGATTCTGTATGTAATTTCAAAAAGTTTCCTCGTTAAAATAATCTTATAATAATAATAATAATAATAATTTATCTTTTTTTTTTCTTTCTATAAACTTAAATTGACGACATAATGCTGTGAGACTTGATGTATCCTTCAAGAGGGAATATACATCGTCATCGTCGAGTCTCCCAAAATAAAATAAAATAAAATGAAATAAATAGAATAAAAAAAAAAAAACAATTAAATTTCTCAGATCTTTCATTCCACGAGTAGTCGGATTGTTTTATGAGTAAATATTCCGTTACGTTCTGTTGTTAAAGCTTTACTTTAAAATGCGCGATTACATTAAGCCCGCGCGACAAGTAGAAGCTGGAATAATATTATCGATAGAGAATTTGTTAACGAGAATAAAACAAGAAATAAAATACACAGTACAGAAAGAAAAACAGAAACTTTTTTTCTAAAAATTATATACCCGAATGTATATATTTATATAATTATATACATAAATGCACCTACTATATACTCGTTTATTTATTTAAGTTGAAAAAAAAATACTTTGTGACTAACAAACCCGATGTATATAATATATATATATATATATATATATATAGGTAATTTCCTTTCGAGTATATGCAACAATATTTCGTCGATGGAGCGAAAAAAAAAAAACTATTTGTCCAAAACGAAGCACCCTAATATATATTATATGTATGTGTGTAATTTCACCTATGTTTCTTATTACGTATTTTTATCCATAGGTATATATAAGCTATATAGACGAAGTAATAGCTTTTCTAAAAGAATAGGAAAGAGTGTATAGAAACGCGTCAGTTTCTGTCTATAAAATAGACATCAGCTGCCAACCCACGTATTGGATAATATTATCCAAAAGGGAATTCCTAACACAATTGTCGCAACTATATACATACCTATATCTCTATGTAATATAGAGATCCTCTGCATTTCACACACACACACACACACACATACACACATATATATAAATATATATATAATATAGGTAGCTACTATATGGCAAAGTTCAATTCGCCTGGAAATAGGCATGTGATAGTAGTGCGAGCGAAGTATTGATCAGACTGAGCCAGTAGTAAAGGCATGGTTTAGTCAGCCGTGTTATAGTTAACGCACATCGCATGTCATCGGTTCAAACTTAAGTGTGTTTGGAGGTCTAGGTGCGTTTCCATGTTATTTATATTTATACACTATAGATACACTAAATTCTGAATCGGATATAAAGTGACTACCTGTCACCTGTCACCTGTCAGTGTCACAAAACACAAGAATATATAATTGTAAGATCGTGAAAAGAATAAAAAAAAAATGAAAAGAAAACGAGTATTTTTTTTTCTTCCAAATTAGGAAAAAAAAAAAAAAAATTGGGCAAATTTTGAGAGGAAAGATCAAGCGTTTTAGAAACTGTTACTTGGTCTCATTGAGCATGGATCAGGCCAGGTTTGCGGTCCGGATAGTCGGTTGGGACAGGATGAAAGCTATCGTTTATTTCTAAGGGTTGAGTGGAGGAGAGGAGACCCCCAGCTAACTTCGTAGCATCATCTGGTATATCAGGTTAACAATAGGTAGAATAGGACTAACTTCATCTTTTATTTTTTGTTATTTGTTTTTTGTTTAAGAACACAAAGTGAACAAAGTCAGGGGAAAGTCGACGAAACAACAAAACTTTAAGGCAATTAAAAGTTCTCTTATATATATATATATATACACTTCTACGTGCTAAGTGCGATCGTTACAACAAATGGACACTGGAGTAATCTCATAATACACAAATTGCATAGTTTTAAGCCAGATTCTACGATCTTAGAAATTTCTCATTCTCCCTTTTGACGCGGAGAGAATTTTCGGAGTTAGTTTCATCAGGAGTATAATAGATAGGAATTAATGTCACATGGATTGAGTATACTGAAGAAAAAAATGGTTTTCGTAGGATACGGGACGCATCAAAGATCCCAATTAAAATTTTTTTTTAAGATATGTTAAAATGGTAAACTATACACAGATACGAGGTCAGTGTTCTATAGTTGTGAGAATGTAACACACTTTTTTCTTTCTCAACGTTTGCGAAAAAAAAGGAAAAAAAAATGGTTGAAAATCAACAATTTTCGTAGTTAAAAAATAGAATTTGAAAAAAAATTTCTACTCACTGTTAGGATCATGTATCCAACGTTTCTTGTCGCCCACTTTAATGCTACGTGTGTCTTCCTGGAAAAAAAAAACGAGAATACAAAAGTTAGAAACTCAATTATGTTCTATTATATTTAATCGATGAATTAATTCAGGCGTTACTAAAAATCGATATCAACCCACCGAGCGACCTTTAATCCTTCCGCTCAATGCTCTGAGCTGAGCTGAGAACGTTGAAGTGAAAATTGAGCATAGACTAATTGTAAGACGTAAAATAATTCGTTACCAAAGGTAAATTGAGGTTTAATTGGATTTAATGACGTGTCGGATTCGCGGTCTAACTTTACTGGCAATTAGACATCGAGCGAAGTTAAACAGTCTTGCATTCTTTTTGATAAAACTATAACTGCTAATTGAACTAAGAGAGTTATATCCTTGACGTTTTCATTCAACCATCAGGTATATAGGCTAATCTATATTATGTTGTATCATTTCACGAAGCAACTCCGAAAAAAAGGTTTTTTTTTTTTCCTTTTTCTTACGATTTAATATCAGAGTTTCCTCCCCGCAAACTATTCTTTCAACTTTATTTTTCGATCGTCGGAAATTCAGAAGAAAAAAAAAATAGGCTGAGAGAATACAGTGTTTCAGACGTTACGTAGCAGTGGGGGTACCATCCGGAGGTGATATTACAAGACGTAAAATTATTATTTTTTTTTTCTTCCTTTCTTTATTGTTCTAATTTTCGTTCTTTCACAGTTTTGCACAAAGTTTTTCCACAAAAAATCCCTCAAGTGCAGACCACCACCAAAGTACACAATTTAAACGTTTGACTTAAACCTGAGTGATCATTGCTAAAAGAGCCGCTGCACCTCAGCGAATAAAAATCTTTAGAAATTCTGGACGTTTAGAAAAAAAAAAAAAAAAAAAAAAAAAAAATGAAAATGAAAATTTACCACAATTGCTGGAGGTAGCCTCCTCCCTCTCCCTCTCTCGCTCTCTCTTCGCACAAGCACCTTACTTTCCCAGCGCAATTTATTCGAGACTTTTTATTCCCAACTTCTCTTTTTAACATAACTTCGTTTTTTCTCCTCTTCCCCAAGCTATCATCAAGCTAAGCGCCCGCAAGCTGGGGCAGCTGTTCTTCCCTATACCACCCACCCTTCTTCTCTCGGTAGTACTTTCAATTCTCTAGCTGGGTTTTGTTCCCTGTCGGAAGACTTTCGGCAGATAGTTTGTTCTGCTTGGTATATCTTGCAGACGACACTGATTGATTACACCAAAGTGTAACCTATACCTCACTACCACGCTCGTGGAAAGACCGATAATCTTATTTGCCGCATTAGTTCGAAAAAAAGAATTAAAGATTTGTGTGTTTGTAAAATTTTCTTTCAAATTGTCTATCGTATCTTCATGCCAATGTTATCCGGATGAAATGTTTAAAGCCGGATGAAAGTGCTGGTAAATTTTTTTTACGAAAATTCGAAACGTACGTGAGAGACTCTTTACGATTCAAGGCTCCGTCCGAGGAATGGTTTTCTCACATTTTACGGAAAATACGTGACTTTGAGCGAGTCAAAGGCCGTAAGATCTAAGAACAACGTTCGTGATGTGAAATCGCTCGCAAGCTCGTATGATTCTTGATAGAATTTTCAGCCTTTCGTACCTATATACTGTAGTCAAAGGCTCTACTTTAAACCATTTTCCACTGTCGAAGGTTCAATTTACGTCCTTTGAATATATGTAGGTGCAGAAATGTTTTACACACGTCGATCAAGTTTCGCACAATTTTCACTACAATTGATTACCACACTTCTCTGCGGCGATAGATCAACCTCGCAAACTCAAACGATTATAAACTCACTTTTATACCCCGAAGATAATTACTTACTTTGCCAAAAGTTAAACAGCCACTGGGTATAAAAAGAAAAAAGAAAGAAGAAAGAATAAAAATGAAAAAAGAAAAAAGAGGAAAGAAAAAGAAAAAAGAAAAAAGAAAATCGTGTTTCCTTAGAACAACGAATAAGATCTCTCTTTTTTTGATCAATTAAAATCGTGTAGCTCAAAGCTCTGGAAATCTGTGATAAAACTTTTAGGATTTTATTAACAGATAAAATTTCGTTTCAATTTCTCATTAAATATAAGAGATTTCCTTTTTCCACCAAGATTTTCCTCTTCCTTTATCCCATTAGACGGATTAAGCCATCTTGTTTCTAATCATAAAATAGTCTCGTCGCTATGGATGTAATAATTTCAATGAACCCGGTTTAACTTTTCGAAATGATAATAATTCGCAATATAATGGAAAATCGATGAATTAAAAACTTGTATAGAATCAAAAAATGGAGTAAAAAAAAAAATTAACTTTCGAGTATCTTGACTCAGCTATCGACTACTTCAAGTTTCTTCACACAAACTCGTCGCAATTCTCGATTTATTGTGCTCATTGTGTATAGCCATCGACTTCGGAATAGGATAGAAATTTTTAATTCACTTCCCAGAGGCTTACCTAATTTCATGACGAAGTGAAATAGGTAAACGTGGAGTGCGTAAGGTGAGATAATACCTGCCTATGTATGTATGGGCGGTATGTAGTCACAAATGCATTATTTAGTACCGTTGGGATTCAAGGGTGTGCAGTAGTTAATTAAACTTTAATCATTTCACTTGAGTAGGTGTAATCCATAGACAAGTTGTTTCGTAGCTAAGATGAATTGATTTTTTTAGGTCATATAATTATATAAACACCTTGGGAATAAATTTTTCTTTCAAATCACTGCTAGGCATGTTACATCGGCAAAAAAAAATATACCGTCGACTAATTTTTTTTCACAATTAATCATTAGTATTTCAAGACACGATTAAAAATGATTTTTAAATCTTATGGACTTCGTCGAAACTTTTTAGAAAATTTGAGGGAATATTTCATATTGATATGTATTATTCAGGAGTAAACCAATGATATTCAATGAATCTAATTTCTATAGATTCGAAAATTTGGCGAAGTTCTATAAAAATTTGAAACAATTTTTAAATACGTTTGAAAAATATGAGTGAAATTAATTTCATCCCCTTAGAAGGTTTGTAGAATAT
Organism: Tenthredo scrophulariae; assembly: GCA_963978835.1. Classification (NCBI taxonomy): domain Eukaryota; kingdom Metazoa; phylum Arthropoda; class Insecta; order Hymenoptera; family Tenthredinidae; genus Tenthredo; species Tenthredo scrophulariae. The sequence goes on from OZ022234.1 coordinate 11,268,519, forward strand.
GTATCCAGGTATAGGTATGATACATTTCATGAAATAACGTTCAACATTCTGAACTATACTAGCCAACAGCTTCAACAGCTGAAGAAGGAAGCTGACACGTGGAAGGCGTTGACGAAACTAGTGATTGATTGCTTCTTGGTTGGGCGAGGCCTTCAAAGGGTAACTAAAGCTGTACGTGTCCGTGTAGGAGAGTGATACAGAGAAAGAGAGAAGTAGGGAAAGACCAAAGGTGACGGTATACAACTAGGATCAAAGAAATTTTCGACAAAGTGGAAATTTTCGGCAAAGTGGAAATTTCTTTCGCCAAGAAAAAAAATAGCATAGATATATGAGTGAGCAATGTGGAGAATTGATCGTTATGAGTGTTCGATGAATTAATGAAAATTTGAGACAAATGTTAATTCTGAGCCAGATTGCAATTCGGACGAATTTGTACCTCGAAATAATATTCTGTAGCTTAAAATTCAACAATTAGTGTCTTGTCATCTTTGTACGAAATCGCAGGATTAAAAGTTCGTTGAAGCGAAATTTTTCTTTGAAGTGATAACCTTCCGATTTCAATTTTCTTCGTTCTTGTTAGCCTGGGGATGAAGAAAAATTGAAAATAGCCCGTAACGTCGATAATTTTTTTTTTTTTTTTTGCGTACTAAAGTCATTAGGTCAGCGAGTCGAAAGAATCATGGCAAGTTTCTTTCCTTCTAGGGAAAAAGACGTTAGGATAATATAACGCCTTAAGAGATTACAAGAAACTAGACATAAAAACTAAAGAGAGAGGGTGAAATAAGGAGTGAAAAAAATTCCGGATAGAACAGGGCAGAACAACTAGACTAAAATAGTCAACGTAAAGTTGACCCCGCATGGTAGGGTGTAAGTAGGAAAAATGAAGAGAAGCGCGCGGTGAGTACATCGTCTGAGAAAATGTACTCTAAAATTCTTGCTCATAATTAGCTTCTTTAAAACGTGAAAAAAAGCAGAGAAAAATAAGACACCTACGTCCGCGGTTTTAATCAGGGAGAAAGCGACGCTTATTGTAAAGAAAAAAGAAAACCAGCACCAAATATATCCCAGACTGAAAATGATGAAAATAATGGAATAGAAGCCATAAGGTATATAAACCATTCGTTCATTGCAAAACAGCTCTAGACATGGGGCGAGCGTTTTCCTGGACTTGAGTTAACGCGGGAAGAGCTCAAATACGTAATCCATCACAATCCTGATTCCAGAGATATCAGCTCGTAGCTCAAGGCCCTTCACGTCTTGTCATTTCACCTTCGATAAGGGTTGGGCTTCCCTCGTGTCCCGGCATCTCTAGATCTCTTATGGTTTATTACGTATCAGAAGATATTTATCGCCTAGCCAACCTTGCCTACTTTCACAAGTGGGTATCATTTTTAGCAAAGCCAATGTATAAATCATTGTCATGGTTTTTAGGGATTTTCGATTTTAGTTAGGGCCGAATGGTTAGCGTCTTAGCGAGAAGTTTAGAATTCGGAAAAATTTCGAAACCGTTTAACTGCTCTATCGAAAGTAAGTAATAGAGGTGAGAAAAAGAGCTCGAAAGTTCGTTTGAAGCCTAACTAATGTAAGTAATGCCTTCGAAAGTTCATGAAGAAGTATAAAATATTTTTTGTTTCCCCAATTCTAATCTCACGCTTCGATGGATAAATAAACGAATTTAGTTTAACTTCAGAATACTTAACCGGAGTCTACTTTTATAATGGAATTTAATGTAATTATACCAGCTACCTACTACCAACAAAAAAAAAAAAAAAAACACAGATATCGTTGTTCTACGCGAACAGTTATAAACTTTTTCATCTGAACCAAAGGAGAAAAAATTTATCAGATATAAATGCGAGTCTGGTGGATTAAAAATAAATTCAATTAGGCGCAGGCGTTGTCGATGATTTTTTTACCTTTTTCATACCGTCTAATATTATTTTCATTCCATGAATGTTAACCAATTTTTTTATTTTTCTTTTCTTCTTCTTTTTCTGCTTTTAACACAAAACTAAGAAATCCAGGAGATAAAAGAGAGAGGAAAACCGCTAGGATGAAGAGATAACAAGGGTGCGTGTAATTCTTAGCTCCTCGCTCGCTACTTCGAGATAAAGTCATCCCATAGGGGCCTCGCATCGAAAAACCATTTAGACACACATGGAGCTTTTGATCCCAGTATGTGTTGGGCCCGTTGGGTACCCTTCGATATCTTTGGCAGAACCTCTATATCGCGTTTCACAGGTGCTTGCAAAATGGCTCAACTAACACGATACATTCATATATCGATGAGCCAACTGAATCGAATCCTTTCCTACCCCTAATGGGTTTAAAATTATTTTTAAACCAATTTTTTTATTTCTAAAACAAAATCGCAAATGAATGATACATCAAATGACCACTATCATGTCTCGCAGGTTTTTCATCAGCTTGGTGACGAGAAATAGTCTAATGGCTTCCGTCGAAGAATGACTTTTGCTCATTTCAACGAATGTTGTGTTTTCTCACTCCACTTTATTCAAGAAGAAATTTCATCACACATATCATGTATACTCGTTTGAAGCTCCTTGTATCGTCATTTAATACAAGTATACTTGAACTCGAGCTTTATAACAACAGACAATAGTATCCATTACCACTATTCTGTTTAGTTAACAAGGTGTCAGAAAATTTCAAGGATTTCACACGTTCAGGATATCTGAATTAGTTTTGGGAGGATCTGGACTGGATATGATTGACGATACGTAATATACGACGCCGTTGATAAACAGCCGAAGATAATGGGTGTTCGATCCCTGCAGCAAGCCCTATATACCTATAAGAAAAGTGCAAAAAATTCTCTGCTGATGGATAGAATTTCTAAGCCCCGATATTGGGGCGAGGGTGAAACACTTCTCCGTGTCATCACAACAGCCTGTGAAAAATGGACTTCGAATATACATATATAACGTGTATGTATAAAGACGTTTGAAATACTAACGTACCATACTAACGCGAGTACGTCACAAAAAGAACACACAAGTTTCCAATTTTACAAGAATCGTATGTTTCCAGCAGTTTAGAAATCGGTTGATCGGTCTCATATATATATATACGTCATATATACTTATCTGAATAAATTATTTTGTATTTGAATTTCGATTGATGACTTAAGCACACCTTGAGAGAAAATACAAGTAATTTAGGATGACTTAGTCTTGTTTTAACGCATAAATCAAACATTGGTGTTCATACAAGAAAATCGATTTTCGGACTAAAATGGAGCAGAAAATTTCGAGGAGATATCTGTTCGCTAATGTTATAGAGGCGAAGATTCATGCGGATATGACATCGTGAGTATAGAAAATCGCACGGTGGACGAACGAACGGTGGTAGTATAGCTTTCAACTTCCTACAGCACAATTACCTGTCAAAAGTTACTTTTTGATTAAAGTTAGAAAGAAGAGAGGAAGATTACGTTATGAATTTATTGTTAATGAAATCGTGACGGCGCAGAGCCAGGGGCCAAGTATATTTTTAACCTTAGTTCTTTCTTACTTATAGCTATAACGTAAGATCTCGGAGGTGAAATGAAAAAAATATCATGAAAAATTGTTTCAGAAATGATGAAGATGAAATAAAAAAAAAAAAAAAAATTATATCAAACAATTCCGCAGGTTTTAGATAAGTATAAGATCAATTTGGGCGAAAAGCGAAGTGATAATCTCCCACTTTCAAATACAGTCATGTATCACTTAATTCTGTTTCGTATTCTTACGTATACTTTGAGATTTTTTGATTCTATTTCCGAAATGAAAGTTTTACGAATATTGAAGCAGAGAATCAAGTCTGGCAGACAGAGTGGATTGGAAATCTTTTTTTAGCAGGCAATGTCGAAAAGATATTAAATTTTATCGAGGCAAGGCGGGGGGCGCAGAACTATTTTGACAATATATATACTGCCCCTGTGTCTATAAAATATTGAACACATGAAGAAATGACACTTATACTATACTATAAAGTAAGTGTAATAAATGGAACGAAATGTGTCCGTCTGAAGTCTAGACTTCCTGATTCCATTTTTTACCCTACTTCGAAAACTATACCTATTGCAATATATACGATTCCCAAGCTTTGCTACCTGCTGCTTACTTCGAAGTGAACCCAGATTCTACTGTGCAGAGAATACGTTGTTACGAGAGTAGGACGCATAATTAGTGAGTTATTACGTTTTGTGATAATTGAGAAAAACCCACCCCATTGATTCAGTTATCGATGAAATGGCGGTAAAAATTCATTCCGGAGTATTTTTCATAGTCGAGTAGGTTTATTACATTCTTGCGAATCATTCTTATGATTAATATCATATATGTGATTCTGCATGCTTTCCTTTATCGCACCTAGCTCCAGAACTGTCATACCTATTTCATAATTGAGTAACGAGGTAAAAGTGTGAAATGCTATAACGAGTACTACAGGATTAGATCAGATTATTTATATAAAAAATAAAAACTAAAAAAAAGTAAATAATTCGGATGCGAATTCTCGTTAGAATTATATAATTGCTTGCATATACATAGGCACAATATGCACATGCCGTGTATATACCTATATGAAAGCTTGAAAATTGACTGATTAACAAAGGCTTAAAAGATTCAAATTTACTGCCAATTTTTTCTGATTCAATTATTCCAATAATTTTCTCTCATAGATAGGTACATACGTATGCATATATATCGAGGGAAAAACGTTTTGGCGTTCGGTTATCTGCGTGGTAAAATAATAGAAATAAAAATCTATCAAACTAACAATAAGAGAACAGAATGAATTCATGAGCTTCTCATGTACCCATCTCTCTCTCTCTCTCTCTTAAAATAAAATGAAAAATGACCAAAAAAAAGAACTCGAAAACGCTACGAAATTTTCAAGTTTTTAATTTCCAGCAATCTTAATTCAGCTGCCATTATCAGTGGCAATGATAGCTAGATCGGATTTTCGACTTAATATTGATTTCTAGCGATGTTTTTACGAAAAATGGACAAAATGTAACTATAACAAATACTGTAAACAGTTATCGATTTCCTATACCGAAGTGATACTCGTAGAGTAAAAATGATCAAAATTTATTCTATATAAGGTAATACTCCGATGGATCATAAAGAAAATACAGATTTTTCTCGTACAATTTTATACAGAGAATTTTCATCCCATAGTTACGAGCGGTGACAGAACTATCTGTTCACTGGTACCGGATTTCCACCTCCATAAAGATCGCAAATGGTGGATGAACTTTATTTCTATATGCTCGATAAACTTATCGAGCGTACAATTCGCGCGGTGAGTTTCTTGACCCCGTTACTCATATCATCATCAGTAGATTTATATGAACGCACAAAGAAGGTCCGTCACTATTTTTTTTCCAAAATTTCAATATTTTCAAGAATTTTAGGATCCTTTTTTTGAAAATATGATGTATTTTTTTTTTTTTTCAATTTTTATATTCAACCCTACGGAAAACCAACTCGCGTTTCTCTCTTCTCGGTCTAAAGTTGCAAAGTCAGTAAAGTAACGTTCGGCACGGCACGTCCACGTAGCTACCCTTGCGGGACAAGTGACGATAGCGTCACCATCATCCATCTCGTTCAGCTTAACCCTCGTTTGTTCAACTAATGGCTGGGTCGACCTCACTGCTGCGCGTACAATGCATCATGCTCGCTCTCTGCCTTCTCTACTTAAAAAGAAGAAAAAAAAAAAACATGGGGAATATCTTTACGTCCTGCGTTTTCATTAAATTTTTTTTATTTTTCACACACGACTTGCTGCGCATTACTGCGATAAACTTTTTTAGTTTATGTGGTCATCATTATAATTCAAGCTTATTTTTTCTTTTATTTCCGTCTGCTTCTTTTTTTTTTTTTTTCTTTTTTATCACGATCAATTTTGTACAAACTTTTCTCCGGAACGTCCACAAGTTTTCCGGAAATTTTTGAAGAAATTTTGAGATTTTTTTTTTTTTTCTTTTCTCAATGATACAGACGAAATTCTTTTCAACAAGATTCTCTATTTAATTATATATAGGTAGATGAAACGTGAGGGGAAAAAAAAAAAAAAAAAAAAACAAACTGTTGAGTTATCGCTTACTTTTCTTTTTATGGTATTAAATCTTAGGAGGAAGTTATAGCCCGTGAAACAAACGCGAGAAATGTAGTAAATATTCTAGGGGATGTCGTTACTTCCACCTCAGCGAATAAAATTCTCAGTTTGTATGTCATTAGTGCCGTATATTCTCTCAAGACAGAAACTCCAAGGAAGTAAACTTGTAAGTATAAAGTGAAACAATAGTGTTCTAACATTAAACACTTTATGAAACGTTAGGTGCAAAATATTTCATCTTCTCAAACTGCTTTTTAATCATCTTATAAATCCCACGTGACCACTGAAAATACTATAAAGTATCCGGAGGAATTTTCAATACAAGTTCAAAATCCTTTCGAATCAAACGAGATGTGGCAATTGTTCATGCCTATCATTCGAATTTCGTTGAAATGATGAAAAACCCATTTTCTGAGGAAACTGCAGTTTCTAGAAATCAAATAACGACACCAATCTGGAGATCAATGAACTCTGCGTTTCACCCTCTGACCGACCCTTGACTAAGAAATCTGTTCTCTCTTTGAACACTTTGAAACCCTTCATCTATAACGATTGCGAGTGTATATCTTTAGCACGTGCATATTTGACGTACAGGAGTGTTGTATAAAATGTAAAAAGTTCAGAAGTTTTTCAATGACGGGTTTCCGGTGGAAAAATAATTTTTCGCTCCTGCACCCTCGGTTATTTTCTGGCTTTTGTATCTTGCCGGGTTAAATTCACCCTCACAGTACGATTCGACCCTCGATGGCTCGCGAACTATGGGACCACCCTCCGGAAGCTGAACAGAACCCCCTAACAACTGTGTGTGTGTATATATATATATATATATATATTCAAAAGAATATCCCGGAATTAAAGACGTCCTATATATTTTATAAATCAGCGAATTGTTAGCCGCGCATATCTTCCCTACAAAAATTTACTAAACTTTTTATCAGTTTATTATTTCTTTGCTGGTATATATTCGAGTTGAATTAATTTTATCGGTGGAGAGTATACCGCTGCGGTTTATGAATAATGAAATAAAAAAATTTGATCGTATAGTCCGCGGGGTGAATTAAATCGAATATATTTATATAATCGGTGGAGAAGGAAGCTGCTTTCACTGTTTGTTTGAAAGCACCTTTATTATCAGTAAAGAAACCTACAATCTCATTACGCTACGAGGTCTCGAAACTTCGCGGTTTTATACTCATATATAAAACTTGAAACTTCTTATATACCTAGAGAAGAAAATATACCAAGTGCCTAAACTAATTAGAAACTTTTACCTGCAGCTAGAGATTTTTCTAGCCGCAACACCATCGATTCGATACTCACTAATCTGAGTCTGACACGATTTACTCAAAATTTAAGAAACACTTTGCTCCATTTTTAACGCATCGAAAATTTTTATTTATTCATCCAGTTATCGATACTAGTTTACTTTCGCCATTTTCAAGACTGCATTCAGACACCGTTTTATACCCCAGAATGAGGCACCCCGTGTCTACTTATGCGGGTACTTAACGGGTCTGCATGTCCCATAATAAAACTTGTATTTCTACTTGAATTATCGCCGTATTTAGATCGGCGATATCGTAAATGCCGGATAGTATTCCTAGAAAAATAAAATTTAGCACTAAGTCTAGTCCTCCCTTTTTTTTTTCCTCATTTTCGGAAAAAACCGCATCGAATAAAATTTTCCAACATATTTTCTCCAATTTTTTCTGGCCCAAATTTGTATTCAACAAGGTCAGAAAGTAGAGCTTGTGTTCTATTCGTTGAATGAAACGTAATTTCTGCGCAGCGAGGTAAAAGTTGGCTTTTTCGTTTCCATAGAAAACGGTTCATCGATTTTTCCTAATTAAGAAAAAGTTTTTTACCCAGTAGCGGCGAGCGCAGGTATATATACCCACTTGGCTGATCGTAAGGCCCACTGTACACGAGGAGAGAAACACAAGAAAGTTGTTGTCCAATTATCGACTCTGCCTATCGATCGAGCGTAAATTGTCGAGAGCTTTCGAGTTCATATAGCTCTTAATTATGAAGATATTCTAGGGGCTTGAACCGGGAACCGGAGTAGATATCCTACACGAAAGTTGTAGAGAAATTTTCAAAGTGAGATTTGTTCGCCCTTTGCGAAAAAATTCACTCGAATATTTCATGGTTTTTAGCTATTTTCTACATCCCGTAGTTATTTTCATTCGAATCGGTAGATTGCGTCTGTGTATGCAATTGCGAAAGCTTCCCTCCGTACGCCCAACTTCGAGGTATGGTTTCACCCCTTAAACCCGAGCTGAAGCCGGTATTAAAAAATAGCTCTTTCTTGGATTTCGGTCCTCTATAACATATCCAAAGCAGAATGAAATCCTTCTGATAAATCAGAAGCTTTATAATGTTATTACGAACTGATTGTGCTTGGGCTTGGGATCGCAAAACTCCAATCACGGGTCAAGCCGGTATTACGTACATAATCGGCTGATTATTGCCGGGTAGTAATACTGCTGAGTCTGATATTGACGTGGCATCTTTTGTCCGTAATATCGCGAAGTGTTTGGCCATGTTTTTGACGAGCTTTTTCAACCAAGCATTATATTATATGAACTTCTTCAATGGTTAATTTTGACTCATAAAAAATTTAGAGTATTTGTATGCAAGTTTTTTTTTTTTTTTTCTGATACTACGGTGAAAATGGGATACCTAATTTAGAATCCACCATATTTAGGCGTTGACGTAAGATATATAATGTTGTCACATGCGAGTCGCGTGGGAGGAGTAAAAATAGAATTTTTTTTTCCGAAGCTATAGATATCTTGGAAGTAAAATTATACCTAAGTCCTTTGGTTCCGGATCGAACAGTCGTTCCGTATCATCGCTTCGCCACTGGTGCGTCTATACTGGTGTTGTAAGTAGGATGAAAATTTTGGGACTATTGATTTTGAGCTGGTCAGTATTGGGATTAGTCGATGTCCAGACCCCTGCTGTCACAGAGTTAAAATTAATCCAAGTGATTTTCCGGCACGGTGAAAGAGCACCAAGTTATTCGACCAGAGCTATTTACCCTTTGGATCCATATGTTAACAAAACTTGGCACCCTGAAGGATGGGGCCCCATAAATAACGTAAGGCGTTACTCTGCAGTAATTGTATTCTTACGATTCGCCATATTTTGAGCGAGGCTATTGCAGGAAGAATGAAGAAGAAACCGGCATTTTTGAGCATGGGAAAAAATCTACCTACGAACTTGGTGTCTTTTTGCGAGAAAGATACGGACAATGGCTTGGGGATGTTTACTTGGGAGACAATGTACAGTTCCGATGCAGCAACTCCAGCAGAGTCATTATGTCCACGCAACTGGTAGCTGCTGGGCTCTTTCCTCCAAGCAGAATTCAAAGGTTTATTCAGTCTTCTGTTTGTCTTTTTACTGTGAGATATTGTTGAGCTTGGTAGGTTTATAGGTGGAATTTAAAATTGAATTGGCAACCGATACCCGTTTAGTTACAACCCAACATAACACACATTTTCAATCTCTGCAAGTTCATGTGTCCGAAGCACAAGGCCATGCGCCGTGAACTGGAGAAGAAGGATGCTTGTTTGCAGAATCGTATCCAGGGATTGGCCGGATTCTTTGAATTCGTCACTACGAATGTTGGCACTAATGTCGGGCATGAGCAAATCCAATAACCAGCTCAATTCCGAGGTATGATCTCTGTGTTACAAATTCTTAATTAATTATGATTAAGGAGTTAGGTGCATCGAGAACATACAGATAAATATTTATTTATCTACGAAATATCGGGTTTTTATATGATTGAAAAGAGCGCACCATTTATTCAGTTATTGATATTTCAAGGCGATCTGTTTTTCAAGAATGCTCCATCGCGATACCAACTGGACTCTATGTTGACTGGAAAAGCAAATATCACCGATTGAGTAGAATGAATTGTTGAAAAATGCGGAAACTCCTCAATTGGCTTATCTTATAGCTTGGTTATTCTTTCTCTTCAATTGACACGAAATAATATCTTTTTTACTTATAGTTTAGTCAGAACTTAGAAATGTCCAAATGGACACGGGGCATTTTTCCTGAAGTACAATTCGATGAAGTAGCTTACCAATTTCAATGACTTTCATTGAAAATGTCGTGCAATGAATCTTCCTACTTAGGCCCGTAGATCAGCATGTGGTTAAAAAATGTGGACAGCTTTTTGAATGGCCCGAATAACGGAAATGGCAGAAGATTATTCTACGGAGGACACGAATTTACCATTTCTGCTATATTGGCAGCTTTAGGGGTCTTCCAACCTTCGCACGTTCCATTCTACAGCAATGCTGTAATAATCGAGCTCTCTGGAGTCGGGGATAAATTCTATGCGAAGGTCGTAATACCTGAAAATCATCATCCACGAACTCGGTAACGTAATTAAATAATTATAACATTTTTACAACGGCTTTAGGTTCTGTGTAGAAACAGATGCGTTCTTCAGGAGCTGCTCATCCCAGGCTGCGACAGTGTGAACTGCCCATTGTAAAAATTTCGTCAATTATTTGCCGACATTGTGGTCGAAGACCCGATAGCCCTGTGCCAAAAGGCTTAGCTTCTTTGAGGAGAAAAGTAATCGGCAACACATGAGCTGTAGCAATAATTTGCTTACTGTTAAATTGCTCCCAAGCCCATTACTCGAATAAATGGAACATGACCAATTCGTGTTATTTTCTTGCTATCCATAAAGTGGAGTACATAGTACTTTATATGTACCCTTTTCTTTACATGCAACGGTCTTTTTTACACTGAAAATGTGCTGGTTGAGAATTAATGTTATACTTCCGATAATACTTTGGAGGAAACGATTTAGTAACTGTTAACAATTTCCTGGTTTTACAGATTTCTTGATGATGAATTGTCGCGGTAAATTAAGCGCTTTCACGATTTCCTTGGTAAACCTACCTACCTCGATTAACTATTCGTGGTTTCTTATCGCACGATGTAATGAGACACAATTACAGTCTCGAATAGCAGACGTTTATCCATATCCGGTTTATCGCGATTTGCATAAAAAATATGTATATATAATATATCGTTTAGTTGTGCGATCGGTGTAAAAAGTTTTTCCTTCTTTTTCTTTTTTTTTTTTTTGCATGCAAATATTATAAGAATCGTCGTTTTGTTTTTTCTTTTTATTATTTTTTCAAAAATCGTGATTACCGACACTGTAGACCGGCTCATCGTTGGTATGAGCCATAATTCTTTTTTACTAGACAAATTACCTATTTATATTCATATTTTTAAACCGTGTTACTATTTCTTTCTCATTTTTAATCTAGTTGTGATATAATTACTTTTCTTGCCCGAAGGGAAATGGCGTGAATATTTTCAGATCCAACATTTCGCTATAATCAAGTATCACGGCGAAATCTAATTTGAATAGACATAGTGTATAAATTTATAGAATATCATAATTTCAAGAGATTTTCCGGAAGATATTTTCACATTAGAATAAAATGACATTTTTTTACGGCATCGAATTGTCAGACCTACACCATGAGTAGCAGAAAAAGGAAAAAAGAGGGTATCCCCGAGTATCAAATGTAACTATTACCGATTGCTGTTACAATCAGAAGGGTACACAATTTTCTTTTCGTTATTTAGTTGGGAGTCAGTAAAGAGGGATTGATGAGAAATTATACCACTTTCCCATTATAGGAATAATAATAAAAAAGAAAAAAAGAAAAGAAGGTGAAAATTGCGATTGGCCACGATGTCATTCCTTCATAAGTGTGTTGAAAGAACGAAATTGAAATTGTCGAAGGGATGATTGGAGGTTGAAGATTCCGAATCATTCCCTAACTATTTGCCAATATTCGTTTCGCACACCTATGTAAGTGGATATGAAGGTACCAGTAGGTCGCCCTTTGCTCAGCAAATATTGAACCGACTTGAAAAACGGAGCCTTGGAAATTCTACACGCACTTGGTTCACGCTCCATGCACGGTTCACCCATGTCTCTCCTTTCCCTTTCCCTCCCCTTTTTTTCTTCTCTTCGTTTTTTCTTTTTTCTCTTCTTTCGTTTTCCTTGTTTTCTTTTTCTGTTGGCCTCTTTTTTACGAGGAGACCTTCCAATTGTGGAGAATGGTTATGGTTTGCGATCCGAGACCATTGCCAAAGTAACGAACAAACGGAGCACGCAAGCCCCCTTGGGGCCTAGCGACGGATTTTCCTTGTCTTTTCATTGTTTGCTTTTTCGACTGTGCTTTCCTTACAATTCTCTAAACTTAAAATCGTATTTCAAAAACTCTGACCGTTTCGCGGTTCTCTACACAACACTTCTTCTTCGCCAAAGCTCGCGCAAGTTGCGGACTGTTTCTTAACTTAAGTAGGTATATGATATTTGAGCATAGAATAAGAGAAACAAAAAAAATTGAAGATATTTTCATACATTACTCATGTAATACTTTCATATAAGGATCAGGGAAAACAAAATTAATGGATGAAAAAGAAGCTCTGAAATGTCTAAAGCAAAAATTTCTCCGAAAGAATAGAAGTGGAATCAACATAACTCGAGAATATTTGTTTGAAATTATAATCAATGATCAATCTAGGATAGAGAAAACGCATATTTATAGTATAGTGTGGGGTGAAGTAAGCCTTCCGTAAAACTCGCTGTAGTCTCGATAGTTGCAGCAGCGCTCGAGGGAAGATTTAAAAGGAAATCTTATCTCTATGGTAGGAAATTGAGAGATGCTGTGCGACAACAGGGGTCCAGACTTCCCTGGGCATGTAGCGCAATCATTTTCGAATAAGGATACCTTATAGATATAGTATCGATCGAATACGAAGCCAGAGGCACTCCAAAGTCTACAAGCAAACTTCCACTAAATTACTTCTGGGTCCCCTCAGTCTGGATATCTTTGGCACTTCCGGCGATGGTCAGAATGTGCTTTTTGTCCGCGATAACAGGAGCTAGATTCCTCCAAACAACAGTACTCAAATTCTAAAAATTTTCAAATTACCAGAGAAACTTTTTTACGAATAGACAAAAGATTAAAAACACAGAATCTGTATGTGGAGTAAAACCAGGAACAGACTACCCTAATGTCTATAGAGAGAGATGCTTTTGCATGGTTTTACACAAAACATCGTTCTTGTTTATATTTAATGTTCCTTTTTTTTTGGTTTTAGTCTCTTTTTAGCCAGCCCTCGGTAAAATCCGTTCAATTAATTGCCTCGTGGGGTAAATATAAAAACCGTGGTATGCTTTCAACTCGAAAACTATTCCGGTTGTAGAGAATAATTTCGCATCACAACTCGCTCAACCAGGCATAATATGAAACATTAAATATACCGTAAAAAGATGTGAGAGAAAAGCAAGGGAAAAAAATCGTTTTTGGATAACATATACATATAGAAAGAAAACAAAAAATCAGAATAATCTATATCCTACGGTCAATATAACGTGGGTAAATTCCATAACTGAACAGATGCACTGTAACGCGGGGAATGCCATGATGCTGGAAGCTCCATTCTGCACAGGAAACCTTAATCAAATCGCGATGGATGGGTATACAGTAACGTGGTCTGGTATTGTGTTTACTCGCTGAATTCCCTGTGGCTGTTACGATGCTTTGTTGCCATTTATTGGCTCAAGAAGATGGTATCGAATCAAATGTAAGACAAATAGCAGCCGACCATCAGGCTCGGGGGTTATTCATCAGATTTGATATGTACAGCGTCTAGGAACCGCAAGAAGCGAATACATATAGTTTCTCGTAGACTTTGACTCAGGTTTGAACTTTGCCTTTGATGAAAAGTTTCGTGAAATGGTGAGTCGTTGAATTACATCCTTGTTTTCTATGTGAGTAAACCCTATCAGCGGAGGAATCGTTCCGTTTTCCATGGTCGTAATTTTACATTCAAATATGTCGTAGTTCATATAGATGACGGCGCCGTTCGTACAAACAACCCAATTTCTATATCATGGTGAAGATACTTGCACGATATGTTCCAAGCAGTAGCTCTGCATCGTCGAGACTACATCATTCATGTACATACGGCAAACATTGTACTACTGCTAGAACAAGCGTGAGATGGTCACGGGAGATGTAACAGTAGCGAGGTATACAATGATGTACCTCACATATATATGTGTATATCTTCTTCTGGTAGAACGCTTCCACCAAGCTCGTAAAACATGTTCTCTGACGTAACCGGTACTACGAACGTGTGGATTCTGGGTATACAGAATGTTGAGAACAACGCAATTTGCTGACTGTAATATCAAAGTACAAAGCAACGCGTGGGAGGTTGAATATACGCAATGGTACTGCTGCCAACCAATTGATATAACAATTCACGGGAAATGTCACATCCATATTATAGTTTATCAGTTTAAGTCAAGTACCTACCTACCAAAGATTTGAGTTTGAAAATAATTGCATTTGATATTCCAATGGCTTGATAACAGAAATTTATTTCTTCTATCATTCTAGAATATTGGGAAGCGCGGTTCGATATGTAATTTCATAAGTGTTGGTCAAAAATTGAAGTAAACGAACTTAATGGTGAATCGAAAAAATAATAATAGGGGAGAAGAGACTGTGTCAAATACTTCAGTCAACCACTTTACTTTACTTTGATCAAAAATGTAGATATTTTTTGTAACGAGTTACCAAGAAGAGAGGAAAATTTGTATACAACTTTAGAGTCTTCGACACCTTCAAAGCAACAACTTTCTATACGATAGGAGCTTATTACGTCTAAGGCTTTGTCGTTTACATAAAGTTTTGACGAAAATTAGATTCTCAATGTTGGATAACTTCGTACACTCCGTTCCTCGAATTTTTAGGGGCTTCGTACACTCTCGTGTGCACATACCTATTTTAGATCTTCAGATGAACGCGAGATACTAATATTCTGATAAAATAATAATTAACAGTTCAAATAATGGTTGGAGTGTTACAATCGGATGAATTTTCCCAGATGTTTTGAAGGAGAGATATATATCACTTTCTTTCCCACGTTTTCTTTCCTTTTTTTCTTCTTCTTCTTCTTCTTCTTCTTTTTATTATCACGACAGACCTACAAACTGCGATATGACAATATAGCAAAGTTCGCGGATATTGAAAAGTCAGTTTGATATTGAAGGACATTTTGAAATCCACGTCACCGTTCTGTACCCACGCGTTATTATAATCTACTTTTTTCTACAGGTTTAATCCTTATAATTTAAGAGGTTATTGAACTTCTGCGCGGTCGCTTTGGAGCCGCAAGTAATTTCCGGGATTTTAATTAATGTACTTTTGCGTAATTTGCAAGTTTCTTGTTCGCTCGGTTCGTCAAGTGCAGCGACCAGCTGCTTTTCAACAAATTAAAACTTAACGCGAAATATGTATGTGAATGCAGATTTAATAGCGGGAATAAATCCTTCGAAAAATTTTCATTTAAATGTCACTCCACGAACGGAAATTGCAATTCTGTGTCCTCCTTCTGCCGTTCTGTTTCCGCAGTCTAAATGCAATAAGCTGAAAGAGTCGGGCTTGAAGATAAAACGAAGTAAAAAAAAAAGAAAAAGAGGGCGAAGAAAAAACGACATACAACGAAAAATAAATCAATACGGCCACCCCGTTCGTCCTTTTCTTTTTTCAATTTATTTTTTACGAGCTGAACGTATACGACTTTCGAAAACCTTGAGTAAGCAAAGTAAAGTAAAGCCTTTCAATTATTTTCGAACGCTGAGTTCCAAGTCTTTCAGTTCTTTTAAACTCACAAAGCTCTGTAGCCTGACAGCACCAAGGTTCACGCGAAGAAATATCACTTGAAAAGCTCCGTTTTTTTATTCTTTTGATTTATTCAATAATAATTTTTTTTTTTTTTTTTCTTAAGAAGGGACAGAAATAAGAGAGAAAAGTTTCACGGAAATTTTATTGGTCGCGTGAAATTTCACTCATTACAAAAATCAACCCCGCAGCGAGTTAACTGTTACCATAAGAAAGAGCAAAGCGCCCACATAGTACCTACATTGCTAAATCATGTTAATTATGCAAATTTTATTGAACACGTAAGAAATAAATTCAACGTTAACACATCGGTTAAACGAGTATAATATACTTTAGACCTTTTCATTTTCAATAGAATCGATTATATAGTTCAACGATTTCGGGTATATTGATTGACGAAGAAATAAAATCATATGTGTCTTCAAAGTGTGCTTATGGGTTTTTGTATTAAGACTATTTCAAGCTAATATTCCTAAAATTTTCATGCGAAGATATTCCCCAGTCCCATAGTAACTCTTAGCAGAGTTCAATTCACGCTGCAATACGGTTAATCAAATAATCAATTTTCGATTTATCTCACGCCAATCCCCGCACGAATTTCATGTCAGTTTTGGCACACGTTTCGGACTTTCATTGCCCTATGAAATCAGACTAAGTGGACGTGAAACATTATTCTAGTCAGTCTAGCTCTCGCTTGATACCCGTTGCAGCGATGACTCTGTCTACTCGAAAATCATCGAAGCAGTTGAACACCTGAGAATAAATGATCGAGCTGTGAGTTTGGTCCTTTATAATAATTTTCTAATAACATCAGAATCTCGAAGCTTTTAAATTGAAAAAAAGACAAAAAGATATGCTGTACTGAATTTTAAGCAGAAAGTTACCAATATGTACCTGAAGTTCGATATTAGCAGATAAAAGTGAGAATAAAACTAAGCCAGGAAATTTCTTTTCCGGTAAACTATTGAACTTTAAATTTGGACGCTAAGCTTGCGAGTTTGGCTAATCGAGTCTTCGTCTGTAAAGTCAATTATCCCTAATTGCAGGGATGCTGTTTCTCTCGTTTATCCTCCAAGGAAATAACAAATCCCTGGAGAGATTCTCGGCTAAAAGATTGCAAACCTACTCAATTCTTAATAATTGGAATTGCACAACTGGACCAGCTCATTACTCAAACTTACGGAGGCGCCAACCTTGTCCAACTGGTCCTCCACCCTAATTTTCATTTTCACATGAATTTTACAAGAATTTTAGATCCCTCTGATGAAATTTTTTCCAAATTTCTGCAACGAGACTATAAAAACCTTCGTCCGGTAAAATAGAGTTTTCCTTTTGTATCAGCAGCGCATTTAAATTTTCGAAATTTGGGAATTGGGTTTTATACGTAGCCCCATAAACACGGGGGATTAAATTGAGCCAATATTCAACACGTGCGGCGGGTAATGATAATTTTTGAATCCACTTATTATGCGAGATACGCATATATTTTGGTTATTGGGAAAATGTTGAGCTTCCAGAGTCTGTGATGGTAAAGCTTGGATGATTTCATCGTTGCGATTATTCTGGCAAAATTATGATGGTTATTATTAGGTGGTAAAAAATGTATATTTTTAAACGTCGGTTTTTACTTTAGATTAAAAATACTTACGACCTAATATTCTTATTTCCATTTCATTTTACGTCTGACAAACTGCGTCAAGAAAATTCATAGATCTAGGTTAATCGGCAAGCTCACGTCACGCTTTTACACCAACCACTTGAAGTATGGCCAAGGTCTTGAGCCGCCTTTACCTACGTGCACGAGATAATTAACGATTAAAATAAAATGTTGAACGATGCGAAAAGTGTTAAGCTGCGAATGTCCTATCGTAGAACCAAAAGAATTTTCACCTCCACGACTATTTCGTTTGAAAAAATCATCGGAATTATTCATTCAGCCTCGAATTAGACTGGTTTTAAAGTTTCTGAAAAAACGTTGATTAGCCTATGGGTCATTTTTCCGGAAATTTTCAACGGTTTATCAACCCTGTTCCAATTTTTTTGATTTTCAATCTAATATTGAAATAATTCATCCTTAATCCGATGAGTAAAATCGCTTTACTTATCCCGAAGGAAATCTCGAACAATGTTATAATATTGTTATCATTAAGTATTGCCCGAAGTCAAGTCCGCAATTCTCCCAGAGCTAATTGAGATCTATTCTATTCAAACGCGTTTCTTGTCTGGAACTGGCCGGCTTATAGCTTAATAAAAAGCAGAGGCAGAGTATGAGGCATTGTTTTACCCACTTTGAGGAGAACTGATTGTGAGCGACGTGGGGATCAGCAGCGGGGCTTCCCCGAGCATACCTCCCAGGAAAATGGCACGGTGTGCACAATTGTGTGCAGTGAAGGTAGTGTAGAGGCGCCTATATCTACTCTACGTCCTACTATACTAAGTCAGCTTTTCATCGTGTATACTTCGAGGACGTAGCGTAAAAGAAAAAAAAAAAAGAAAGAAAAAAAGAGAAGTTGAGCTCTTTTCTTCTTTCTTTAGTCTTATCTTTTTTCCTTTACTCTTTCTTCGTTCTTTTTTATTTTACTTTCTTTCATTCTTACACGCTCGTTCCTTCGTTTTTACAATGGCATGTTCCATGTCAGCGTTATATTATTTTGGTATATGTCAGTGTGGCTGGTTTTCCAAACTTTTTCAAAATTTACTTATCTATTTTTTTTTTTTTTTTTCCCAAGAAATGAAAACTCTACGGGAATCTCAAGCCGGATGAAACGATATCCAATAATCAATTGTCATTAACAATAGTTTGGTTATTGGCTGAAGGTAGAGAAGAAGTAGAAAAACGAATAACCGAAATTTCCACCCATTTTCAACCTCGGGGTTTAGCTTTTATAATATATATATATGGTGTATGGAGAGATAGAGACAATAAACTAACTCGACCTGATCAAAAACTCATTGCAGTTTATTTTATCCCGAGGGTTTACTTTATCCCCGTTCCTGTAATAAGTTTTCCCTCGTTCATTCGTTCGAAATCGGTCCCTACGCCGGGGATTTTCTCAGTAAAGGATAGGATAGGTGATATCAGGACCCTAAAGTGCCCCAAATAGCTTGTAGGAGCTGAAAATTAACAGATCTAACTTGCCAGAGTTCGCTTTAATACAGCGTGCAATCGGGGACATCTCGAGGAACCAACTTCCGTGGGACGTCAAAGTCCTATAGATTTGACTAGAAACTCTAGTATTAAGGTCGAGGGTCTTCAGAAAGGGATTGAAGTCCATAAGTTTAGATTTTTCAAACCACTATCTCAAAATTATGTTAAGTAAGTAACTTTGCCCCCGATTCACCGCGATCAAATTCTTCCCAATCCGAACCCTCCTGCTATATTCTAAGCAGAAAATGAAGGGAGGCAAAGTCTCTTCAGCAAAATCGTGGAACTTGATATAGAGAAGTATAAGATTTCAAGTATTGACGATGACGAACGACTGATGAACAATAATTGACTAATTGGTAACACTATAATTTCGTAACACCGTGTGGGATTCCAGTTTGCTACAGCAGTCCGCATTCCCTGTACATTTATAGCATAGGTATGTATACGTGTGTGCAGAGAGGTTCGTGACTGACGCTTTCTCTCCCTCTCTCTCTCTCTCTCTCTCTCTGCATGACTGTGTAAAGAGTCACGTACAGAATCCTGCAGGTATATGGATATAGGTATAGGATGTAACCGTGTGCAACGATCAGAAACCATTGATAATGTCAAGCGTCATATTTGCTCACGCGGTAGATATATAGATAGATAGAACTAATGGGCTTGTTGATTGGACTACGCAAATTTCGTGCTTAGAATGGGTAATTATTGAATACCATTGATCTGTCTGTGGGCATGACGGTGATAGAAGAGTAGAAATAATTTGAAATAAATCGATGCAGGAGAATGCTCACCGAATGATTGTCCTGGCTTGTGCTTTTCGCAAGGAATAATGAAACTAGAGTATGAAAGATGAGGAGAGTACCTCCTCGTATACCTATACCTTAATTTCTGAGCAATATGTTTAAAAGCGTTTACATAAATACACAGAAAATATGACGAGGGATGATTTATTGCTTGAAATAAGAGATCGGAGGGTAAGTTGGGGCGTGGGGGGATTGTATAAGTGAGGGGTATATAGAATGGAATATTTCAGCATGAAATCCTTTTCGAATTTGATTAAAGGACCTGTGAATTTGTTCAGCTTTCAGAGAAGCGAAGAGACGAAATACGAGGATAAGACTCGCAGTACCTCTTAGAATCGGGAATATTTGTCAACATGTGTGTATATTACATACCTCCAACAAAATTCCTATAAATCTTTCAATTCCAATACACTATATCTGAGCATAAAGGATGTCTCTCAACCCTGGATGTTTTTCCATCTCCACTTTCGGAAGTGCTTCTCAAAAAATAACAACCCAACGTAACACTACCCTGGAGAATTTGGTAACCGAAAACGCGCCTCTCTGTCCGTACTTTCCGGGTTGTTGAGAAATATTCTCAAACATTATTGAACAATCGAAGATTGCATCAATTTTTAGACATGGATTTCGTAAATGTTACAGAAAACGAGTAAATTCTGAGGATATTTTCGGCGCCTCATTTCGAACCTGTATAGGTATATATGTTAACGATTTTTCTAACGGCTAGAAAAGCTCTGCTTGAGGGTAGATTATACCTGGCACACACATACATATAGGTATATGCGAGTATATTCTCCATGCGTGAAATCCCATTGGAGTGTTTCTTATGAGACTATTCTTCCTTTCCCGAAACCCCTTTACTGGTTTCACCGAATTACAGAGTTCGTTTCAGTCTTATTTGACCCTCAATTCCGGGATCCAAGAAACAGAGGTGACTTTGCGAAGAGATTTTTCGCAGCCTCGTCGTTTCGAGTTCAATAAATTCTAAGCGGTTCCAAACAAGATGTGATCCGTAAAAAAAACCAGATCAAATAACGCGGAATAACACTTCCGGAGATAATAGATTAACCGAGGTACTCTAATGCGAGGTAATTACCGGTGCTGAAAAAAATTTAACAAAAAAAAAAGGAAGCGTATTTCACGATTGTTACAATTTATAATAAAAACTGGAATAGGAAACCACAGAAATCGGAGCTTGAGGCAAAAAGGAGGAAGAGAGACGCTCGGAAGGTGCACTCGAGGATTTTTTTCTATTTTCGTCAGGTATCGTCCGCGTCGTCGTCGTCGTCGTCGTCGTCGTGCAGCTAAAGTTTCTATTGCTTCTTCGTGCAGCCATACCTATACACCGGTAAGGTAATATATATATATCTAAGTGGTATTAAACCAGACGTTACGAACGAGGTCAAGACATATTTAGGATAGAATTCTAAGAGAACAATTAGGTACGTATGTAGCACATACTTACATGATAGATACGTCTAGATCCCGGAGCTTAGAAGCACCAAAGTTTCTCGTGTTAAAAAAAATATTTCGACCATTTGAAACACCGAGATGTATAAGTGAATTAGGTCTCTCAAATTGCCTTTATTTTTCTAACTCCAGTTCGAAAATCTCCAAAATGACAATCGACGATAATAGGTTTCCCATCCCATGAACACGCAGAACCTTACATCGTATAACTGACGTTCATCAGGCTGGTCCTTAATTTGATAATTTTCAAATATAAATTCTCTCATGGGTCAAGAAGTTTCGACACATATGAAAAAAAAAACAAAAAAAAATGGTTCCTATCTCAATTCTCAGAACTACTGAATTTTTTATCTCTAAATTGTGATGAATAAAAATGTTGTCGTTATGAATCTGTAAATTTTTCACGGATACCTACTACTATAGGTAATAAGTGTGCGGGGTTTCATATTATTCGAAACGATAATGCGATAGGAAATAAAAAATAACCTCGAAGTACTAAAAATCGTGTGTTATTTAAATTGGGAAGTTCAAAGGCTTTGGGGGCAGTACTTAGAATTGAGATAGGAACCTGGGGCTTTGACTAAAATTGTTTTTTTTGTATAGGTATATTCGGCGAAGTTCTGGCCCATGGGAGCATTGAAATTCGAATATGACCGAATTATGGACCACCCTAACGTTCATATAACTTGACCGGAACAACTAGTATGAAAATCTGTTCTGGTGCTCGGGGGCTTTTTGGATCGCTGATTCCCAAATCTAGGGTCTGAATTTCTAAATTCAAAATGGCGAATGCAATTTGAATATTAAATTATTCAAATATCAAAGATATTGTATGAATGTTTTGAGTTTAGAATTTCAGACCTCAGATTTGCAATCAGTCACCCAAAAAGCCCCCGGGCACTAGAACAGACTTTGGTACTACTTGTTCTGGTCAGGTAAAGTTTTGCGTGTTAATCAAATGGAAAGGCTCGTTGTCAATCAAGATTCACGTAATTCTAGAGATTTGTTTTTTTTTTTTTTTTTTTTTTCTCCCCCGTTTCATGATATCGATTCCGTACTCGTCTATTTCTAATTACTTCGACACTGTCTTATCAAAATTTGACATGAAAATCGGTATTGTATATTCCTTGCTCGCTCAATAACCGGCAGGAAATCCATGTGTAATAAATAATCTAATATAACAGAATAGGAACCGTGGTCAGTGCAGCAGGTTAAATGATATACAGGATTCACCTGAGTTGATCTAGGGCTTAGTACGGTAACATAAAGTGTAATTTAATTTGCCAATTCTTATGCAATAGGTTCTGGAGCCACGCGCGGATGGTAGGTATAACCACCTTGAGGTAATGCAAATTGTACTTTTTCCACAAGATCTTTTGCGGGCGCGTATAATACCTATTCTTACTCTCAGACTGAATTCAATTCGAGATAATATGATAAGGATAATACGACTTGAGTCAAGTATTACTTTACATATCACACGAAGGCATGAGGTATACCTATAGGGCACCAAATAAACGAAGAACATGTTGAATCTACCTATGCAGCAGACTGTTTCATTCTCTCGTCGAAAAAATAAAAAAATGTCAAATTTATCTAGAGATGATTTATTGTATTTATGTGTAGAGCAGATGTAGGCAGCGAGCGTTCGATTCGATAGATTTTTGTATAACCTATCCCAGTCCGCGTTTATACGAGGGAGTAACCTTTGTTCGACTGAATTTTTTCAACATTTTATTCGCACGAAAAGAAATCGGGAATGGCGCCAGCTGTAACAATCCGATACGGTCCACGTTCGAATCATTTAACACAATAATATGGTAATTCGTAGCGAGAGAGCGAGAGAGAGAGGGGAGATAATCCAAATAACTCTATACAGTTGTAACGTGTGAAAAAAAAAAAGGAAAAATTAATAAATGTTTCATAAATCAGTTAGATTCGTGTTCGCGTATTAATTACATTAAATTATATATATATATATATATATATATATATGGTATTGCTCGCGCCTTTGTCACCGATCGTAATTATAATTTCACAGGGCGAAGAAAAATAAATAAATCCGAATGAAATATCACCGTTAATCACATATCTACTTAGTTAAAACTAAAACTATATTTTTGTACTAGTGAGAAGAGAGAGAGAGAGAGGAAAAGAAATCAATAAATAACAAAATAAAAATCTCTTTATAAAATTAGTATCTAATTAATGAAAATTTCTATTAGGTATATAGAAATAACTTTTTGTTCAGAAATTCTTGAAGAATTTTTTTTATCACTCCTGAGTTTAATTCGATACGGTAATGATGGACATGATAACAGGCCGATTGGTTATTGGGAATTTCATATTTTTCCCCCAAATTAAAAGCAGGGAAGAAATAGTGATATTCATTGTTTCCTGTGGACAGTATGTATATATGTATGCTTGCGTGTAGATTTAAGACGACTCGTTTCTACAGCCACATACGTGTGTCTATGTGGTTTTAGCCTAACACCAAACCTATATATCATTCGTAAAGTTCCATTAGTTTAATGAATTTGATTCCAGGCCACAGCGGTTATCCTAAACGCAAGTCATACTTACCTATCATCACGTCTTTAGTCGCTATAGAAAAAAAAAAAAAAAAAACAAAAACTCAAAAAAACCAAGGAATACTGGAGATTAATTATTCTCTGTTTAATGAGAGCTCGAACACGACGTATGTACTACATCATGGTGGCCACTAAAAAGAGTCACAAAAATTCCCTGACTTTTCCCTGACTTTCCCTGACCAAATTATAATTTGAATATAAAACAGAATAGTCGTTTTTTTTTTTTTTTTTTTCTTTTCTTTTCTTTTTCTGACACCCTATTGTATATATTTTATTAATATATTATTTTGAACGAAATAGTATTTTCCGTCAGATGGACAACATCGATCGCGATCGATCGCGACGAACGAAGCTGACCTGTAAAAAAAAAAAAAAAAAAATCTCACCCCCATATCTCCGTACGACACCGGATGTCAAAAATAGAACTGCAGAACCAACAAGTAGATATATGATAGGATAGTGAAATGTAATAAACTAGAA
The DNA here is from genome assembly GCA_963978835.1 of Tenthredo scrophulariae. Taxonomy (NCBI): domain Eukaryota; kingdom Metazoa; phylum Arthropoda; class Insecta; order Hymenoptera; family Tenthredinidae; genus Tenthredo; species Tenthredo scrophulariae. The sequence goes on from OZ022234.1 coordinate 11,292,895, forward strand.
TAAAATAAAATGAAATAAAATGAAATAAAATAAAAAAATGAATAAAAATGGACAGGAAGTTGATATCGTATAGCTTTTTTACAATCCATTTGGGGATGAAAATTTACCTTGTATACTATATTCAACCCTCAGTAATGGTGAAAAGAGACTAAATTCGGGTAACAACGGAGTAGGTAGAGTTTCGTAAAATTTCAACGTTCATATCGATCCGTCGTATCTCGTCAACCGTAAGACATCTCTTTCGATTTATTTCGCTCCCTTCCTCTCTATTTTCAGATTCAAACTTTTATTCGCAAAGAGTAGACAAGAGCGAGAGAGAAAAAAAGGGAGAGGGAGAGAGAGAGAAGTAAAATCGAAGGCGAATATGAGAAGACGAGAAGAAAACCCATGGCAACAAAACGATCACATAAGAGAAAAGAAGAGAAGAGAAGAGAGTAGATACATGAGAGGTGAAATCAATATGTGTGTATGTGTGCATTGCTCCGTAAGATCGTCTATGCTGCCCCTTAGTGTGAATAAAACAAGTCGACCAAACCTATCAGGCCTTTAGCCCGCACCCCAAATCGAGACTTTCCGGTTTCCCGCATAGCAGGGATGCCGGTGGTCAAATATCAGAGGTCAAAGGTCGTAGGGATTGGCATAATTCACTTTCCTGCTCGTGATATCGTCTCTCTTTTGCTTCTCCATCTCTTATCATCTATATATATATTTATTACCCAGCATCTTCACCAGTAATTTGCTCGGAGAAAAAAAAAAATGAAAAATCATCCCCTGAAATCGTAAGGATGTTGTAAGTCGTATATTCACTACTCCAATATTATCTTCTCGATGTATTTTTTCGGGCATAATCTCTTCACTTTTTACTTTTTACTTTTTACTTTCTACTCTTTACTCTCTACTCTCTACTCTCTACTCTTTAACCTGAAGCTTTTGCCGCTCAAACAGGGTAACTCTCCTCACATCACCGTAGCTTTCCACGGATCGATGAAACGGTGGAAGGTGGAAGGTGGTGGAAGTCGAGGGATCTCTGTACATATCTATACATATAGCTATATACTATACGTGATGGTGGTGGTTGTTGTAGAGGAAATACATACATGAGTAAAACTCGTGTAGTATATAAGAGAAAGAGCTTTGGGTCGGGGCTTCCCCGAGCTTCGTTCAGATTATTTATTAGAATTGCAGGTAGGTGTATAAAGTATATGTACAGCTACATGTATACGTATATCGTTACAGGGTAGAAAGTCGCTCTTCATTCTTTTAATTTATAATAATCCTAATCTACAATAATACGTATAATATCAAAGATATACGTAGAAACGTTTTCATTTCTTGATAATCACCATTCATGAATTATTATCATCAAACCCTAATTGCATATTAGGTATTTCATTTTTCACAGATAATAAAAGTCAAGTTAATATTTGAACTTTAAACTTTGATAATAATAATTTGATTTTGCTATTTTATTTTATTTTATTTCATTTTTTTCATTCTTATCAAATATTGTATTTGATCAAAATGTACGCCAGGGTAGGTACCTACGTCGACGTACCAATTAATAATTCCACGTTTTAATCTTCTGGGATTGAAACGCACTCACAATCAGTGCTCATTTCAAATCTGATTAGTCACTGCACTAGCCTGCTGCACAAACTCGCAAATCAAGTATTTTAAAGAGTAGTTGTGAGCTGAGTAATTTTCAGTAGACAGAAATTCTTTAGCTTCTCTTTATTTTTCAGTTTATTTTAATTTTAATTTTTTTTCTTACAAACAACAGAATCCGTTCGTGTTTCTGACGTACTTAATTTCGCCTTCGACTATCCGCTTACTTGTGAAAAAAAAAAAGAGAAAAAAAAAAAAAGAAAAAAACACGGCTTGTAATCTGAAGCTTAAAAATTGAAAATTATTAGTATAAATATTTTAAAATTAATATAGACACTACGGTGCGTCGTTTCAGGGCGATATTTTATATTCTCTTCTCACCAAACTGAACATTCTTCAGGAAAAGGGAGAAAAAAAAAAAATTCGGATCCCATGGCGGGGCTCAATGAATCGTAAGTTTTCTCATTTAAATAACACAGGAAAGACACAGATTCTTTTTCTTTTTTCTTTTCTTTTTTCTAACTTAGTATCACCCAGCGGGGCGTTTTACGATGTGTAAAATTTTCGCATAGTGCTGTTCCATAGAGAATTAAATTCGCAACCAAAAAATTGTCCTTCAAAATTATTCTTCTGACTCTCAGTGGTTTAGCAGCGACAAGTGTTTAAAGATTAAAAAAAAAAGACTGCAAACGCTGATTACTCGTAACACCGTTAAATTTACAAATTTAAATCCTGCTCTGAGATTTTTTTTTGTTTTTATTCAGAGAATTTGGGTTTCTGTGAAATCCCACCTTGTGACATTATCCATCATCAAACCCGGCTAAGTTATATTCATATGAAAAGAAAAAAAAAATCACACCTTTACTGTGTTTTTTGCCTTATTTTAAAGGATCTTCATATAGGGATCAAAAAAGAAATTTACCCTGGTAGGAGACACTCTCGTGGAACACATACCTGTAATATTAGGGATTTTTAAAACTCCCCATATATACCGGGAGTATTCGTGGAAACGCTTCATAGTGAATAGAAAACGCCTGCAATCAGACAACTGAGAAGTCAAGCGATTAGGTTTTATTTCGCATATCGCGTGCCCATTGGCTACGTCGGAACAAGACCTCATAGGCTTGATGTTTGAGTTGCCTGTATGCAGGCGTCGTATAAAGCGTTTCCACGAATACTCCCGGTATGTGTATACATAAATTAAACGAAACTACCTATATAACATAAAATTTCCTTACGGCTTTCAATAATTCATCACCCCGTTTAACTGTGTCTGTAAAAACGAAGGCGAGTTTTACAAAACGTGAAAACGTCTCGCGGCTCGCTTTCGAGTTGACATAATTTTAATATTTAATTTAGTCTACGTGCTTGGGAGGCTGTGCCACTTGTCTATTATTGAGACGAGGCAAAGTCTTCGAAATAAAGTCGTACGCGGGGGGTTGTAAAATATACGAAATATCTTTAACACTTTGCTTTTTTTTTTTTTTTTCAACTGACTTTGAAAAAACAGCTCCGTATACGTGTAAAAAAAAAAAAAAAAAAAAGTAAAAAATTAAAAGGACATTTCTTTGCTTAATCCTTTCCTTTAAATCTGCACTCTGATTGTGAGTGGGTGCTGGAGGGCGCGTTCAAACTAAGTTAATTCCTTACCTTATATACCCTGAGATAAGTTTACCAGTAAAAGCATCCTACTCTCATTTTGGTACTCTCAAAGAGTTTCACAGAGACTTTAAAGTCGTTCTATAACACCTTGAAAAAATCGTGAAAAAATTTAAGAAAATCAAACGGAAAAATACTCTCTTAACACTCAATACTGATGCAATTCTATCATAGCCTGAAATTATCAAAGAATATTTCATTTTTCATACCTTTACCGATGTTTGAAATCCGTATACTTGCAAAATTTCAATTTTTCCATTTTTTTTTTTTTTTTTCAATTTCCTTTCATAACCAAACGAGCAGATATTTTGAAAAACTATTAGTCTACGCTAGAATTACGTGTTAGGACTACGTGTGAAAAAATATATAGATCGATCCGACCGATGATTGGTTAATTATCGAGGTAACAGTTAACATATGTCATTTTTACAGAGCTCATTTAAATCTATGCTAGTGGGCCACACACGGTGTGACTTGCAAGAGTTTTTAACATGAAGATTTATAGGTAAGATAAGATATTTACTTTAGTCGCCACAATTTCTGAAAATTCATGTAATTTTTACATTCTTTGAACGAAAAAAAAAAAAAAAAAAAAGGTAGGCGAGTTACCTAGACGATAGAATGCTCAGAAATGGTACGAACAACCTAATTCGATGCAATGCAATGGAAGTCAATGAAATATATGTAAAGTAGGTGAAGGTGAACAGTAACCTCATTAATTGTACAAATGCAGTTGTTTCCCATGCATTACGTGCCTCGTGTTCGAAGTGTGCAATTTCGACGTTATACTAATTACTGAGCAATTTGCTTATAAACCAGAGGATCGTGATTGCCGCTTTACGTGCTTGGTTTCAAAAATATGCGCTGTGTTTTTTTTTTTTTTTTCCATTTGATGTTAAATTTTCTCAGTTTAGTCCAACTTTTTCGGTTTTTTTATTTGTTATTTTTTTCTAAAACCTAAATTAGAACCAAATCGAAAAGGTGGAGGATAGAGGTATGTGGTAAATCGACCAAGAATAATCCATATATCGAGCGTGAATTTTATCGATTAAGAAACCTTTTTTATTTGGTGTAAAAAAAAAAAAAAAAAAAATTCAACTATCTTTGTGCACCATAATTTTATTAGGGCCGTAAAATAAGGTATCAAAATATTTCGTAATTTATTTTAAACATGAGTTTCTTTTCTGTTTTTATTTTTGTCAAAAATTTAAAGTCGTTTGAAATACGGCTGAAAAGATTGTGAAGCTGTAAAGAAAGAAAAAATAAAAAGGTAAAAATAATAATTCAACTTTGAGGTTTGTTGCATGTCACGAGTCGACAAGTAAAACATGCTGCCTGTATACTTTGAAACTTTTTAACAAGATAATTAACAAAAACTAAAGAGAAAAGAAAAAAAAAAGTGGGGGATATTAAAAAGGACTTTACTGATATTCTTGTTAACAAGGTATTTTTATACATGCAAAGCAGTTATTATCCTCACATAGTTTTGTGTTTGAAGATACTCGAGATTATTTTATAATGAAAAAAAAAAGAAAAATTTTAGAAGTTTCAGTATAATGAACAAATTATTACATATTTCTTTATCAAAAAAAAAAAAAAAAAAAAAAAAAAAAGAGAATATTGAAATGCATTAAGTAATTGAGTTCGATGAAGGAAATTCTTAAGAAATTTTAACAAATGTATCTGAAAAAAAGTATGAACGGAAAATCCTCCGACGTTATACTATAAGAAAAGTAATATTATACCAAAACTGGAATATTTGAGTGTGAAAAAAAAAAAAATAAGAATAATAACACGTTGTCTATTCAAAATCTAGTATAATTATCTTGTTATGCAGTTTTCACATTAATAATGTAAGGATTTATTCACGATAGGGATTTAACAAGAATACAGTATTTCTTATTGAAATTATAACGTGGATTCTTATAGTGATAGCAAAAATAATTCTAGGGTACGTAATACGTATACTATATGAAAACCGCAGAAAACTCTGTGCTAAAAAATCGTTCCATGTTAATTGGATGATTTATCCTCCACGACTAATTAGAGCTCGAATGAAACAATGCAGCGAGTAATAAACACAAAAACACAAAAAAAAAAGGTTCGGTCTAGCTGAAAATGAACCTATATTGAAAAAAGAAAAAAAAAAAAAAAAAGAAGATATATTTACGAAAGACTGTTACTCAATATTTTTATTTTTTTTTAGAAATTTTTGTTGAATTATATTAAGTAAAATGAAAATATTTATATAATTTTTTTACAATTTTGTTTAACTTGTTAGAAATTTGTCTAGTTTTATTACAAAGAGACACGTGGGTGTAAAAATGTTGAGTATAACTATAGTAGGAAAATAATATGATAAAACTTGAATGAAAATCGAGGAAAAAAAAATAAATAAATAAATTCAAGTTAAGTAGCAAAAAGTGTCTAAAAGTAACAGCCTACGGTTGTCTCTGGAGTACAGTTGCGGAAAAGTTTTGAAAAAGTTATTGGAACAAATCCAATGTCGTCAGTTATCCTTCGAACATCGAACTTTTGATATAGGTATAGAGTACAACCGAAACGTGAATCTCTGAATTTTTCGCAGAAAATATTTCAAATCTATTTACGGTTCTAGAATCTAGAGTATAGAAAAGTTTGAATCTTTAAAAGAAAAGAGGGAAAAAAAAAAAAATTGCCTATTTACTAGAGCGAGTAGAGAAAACTCGAGGAAAAATCGGGTAACTTTTCTTCGGTTGTTGTAGCCAAAATTCTGAACAGAATCATCCCAGAATTCAATTCGATTTGAATTTGATTAGAATATAAAATTGATTTTTGAATATCGAAATGAATGAATGAATAAAGAAATTATTTCCTTTTTTATTTCTAAAATTCGAAGAACTTGAAACGATGAAATTTACCACAGAGAGAGGTTTTACTCATTTCGAGTATGTCGACACTCAGTTTTCAGTGTATTTAACGTACATATATACCTATACGTATACAACTTGATCAAATAACGACGGACGGTATTAGAAGTGAGATAATTATAAGGACCTTTAATTAAAAAATAATCACCACTCGAGTCCACGTGTTCAATCGATTCTCAACGATATGAAAAAAAAAGAAAAATTCTTTAGTTTTCAGTGTAAGGTTTACTTTTTTACTTTTTTTATTTCTTTCACTGGAAATTCGCAGTAATTTTTATCTCCCTTTTCTTATATATATGTATATATTTCGATATATATATATATATATATATTTTTTTTCAACTACCTGTACTATATACCCAGAAAAAGAGCTCGGTGTGTGAATCTATCGACATAAAATTCCACTTTCCACTTTACGACTGCGATAAATCGTCGATTTCGTCCTGACATCTAATACTCGTGTCGTATAGTACAACATCTTACATATATACACCTATACGTATGTAAGTGTATATATTTGAAGAAATTTATAGTTTTAAATATAAATAGTAAAAAATATATATGAAACGTGGTTAATAATTCTGATACTATGATTTTAAACTTCATACTTAAACAGGTATAAGTATATATTTAGGTATACTGCTTGTATCTTGATTCAGTGAAAACTTACGTTACTGGGGTATGATAACGACGAGTAATTAATCTTGTGCTTAAAGTGGTGGTGCAAAGTTTAATTACTACCTGGTGCTTGGTACAGTATAACGATTAACGTTTCATAGACCACTACACATCGATTATTATAATCTAATTTTCGCTTTAGTATGCGAGGCTAGCTTGAGGGTGTAGTACAAACAATTCGGATATCATTATTTTTTGTTTTTTTTTCACAACTGATATCTAGTCTTTCAAATTCTAAATTAATTCCAACGAGAAAACCGTAGTTTGATGAATCTTATTTCAGGGCAAACCATATCGATCTTTGACGAATTTCATTTTCGAATACGAAGATTTTTTTTCATTTTGGATAAATTTTTTCGTAACTTTTCTACGAAATATTTTACGGGGGAAACCTTGTGATATAATGTTTGTAACTTTGGTGTAGAATATAGGTATAGGTATATATTAGGTGAGTTTTGTTCTACTCTTTTATCACGATCACGGTTATTGTGGTATTCAACTCTGGCAGCGTTAAGAAAAGCTATAAGAAATGTCTGTGCATGTAAAATCTACTGAAAAGTTTTGTGAAGTCGAGAAGATGTCGTAACCACAATCCGCAATGCAGCGTGAAACTACTTACCTCGAAGAAGTATAAAATCCAAAGGCTAAACTTGAATAGTTTTAGTTCCAGCTCGTCAAAGTACTCGGAATTGAATTCTTAAAGCTACGAAACCTGCAGTCGCCTCATAGTTTTTTTAAAACTTCTATTCCAGTTATACTCGGAGAATAACAAACGAGCTTTGAAATATTTCCAAATTTCATATTGAAAATATAACATAAATAAAAAAACGAAGAGTCGAAATGAATAAGAATCAAAATTAGGTCAAATTTGTATAAAAAATGAAAAACAAAAATACCTAGTCGAAATCTTCGTTCGTTTTTAATTAAAATAATTTCATTTCAATCAGTACTTTATTTCTGGAGTTATGTTCGAAGCTGCCTTTCCAATTGGAGAGAAATTTATAGCGAAATAGTTGATTCGTTCAAATCTTAGTGTCGACTGTTGATACGATGTCTGTGTTCAAACTGGTAGTTAATTTAAACTTTTAACTCAGGAATGATTAATTATGGATTAAGTACGAGGGAGTTGTAAATCGCGAATGTAAATCGGTCTTATTTAGCGTTACGATATTAACAGAGTTAACGAAGTTAGTGAAGTTAACAGAGGTGTTCCCAAGAAGCAAATTCCTGGTTTCTAGAATCAGATGTATATAATATACCTATATATGTGGTATCTCCATGTATGAGCTAATTTGTAATGAAAGAACTCCGGTATATAGAGGATAAATGATTGATCGAACCAACAATTATCCTCGAAATTAACCAAACCGTGAAAATGTACTTTTTATACGATTTTTATACGGTCTATTTACTTTATTTACAAATCGAGGGTTGAAAATTTGCTGACGTCGAGTAAACGAGCTAAAATTTGCAAACGTGAACAGGTAACGCTCGATCGAACGTAAACACATTGATTTCGTTGAGGTTCATTAAGCTATAACCTCGTTACGACATCTCAGCTTTTTACATTTTTTTTTTATTTTTCATTTTTTATTTCTCATTTTCTATACCAAAACGTAGAACAAGTTAGATTAGAAAAAGGTAAAAGTTCAACAAAAAACCGTTTCTTGAATCATCATCAGTTAATATCTATAGGACTAAAAATTATTTAATGTTTAATTATGATCCTAAAGAGGCGATTTTGCATGAAAAAAAAAAAAAAAAAAAAAAAAGTTATCGAAAATTAATAAATATATGAATTTTTTATTGTTTGTTGTAATTAAGTTCATCTTTGGAACATACTATGTAGCATGTAATACTTTGGTAAGACCTGGTGAGAAAAAAAATTAAAAAAAAAAAAAATTAAAATTTTTCTCCACCATGCGATAGTGGAAAATCGGAGTTACGGTTTACTGACTTATTTCCGAACCACTTTACGTTATAGATAGAAAAGGAAGAAGCAAAAGGAGAAGACGCAGAAGTAGAAGATGAAGGCGATCTGTTACCCCTTGAAATTTTAAAATTCTAATGCATAATAGATATGGGGATAGCCGTTATCTACCAAGTTATGAATCTCCCAGTTTCCCATACGTGTACCTGTGTAACATAGGTATATCCATATCTATACATTTGCCGATGAATTGTAGTCAGAATAAGGAAGATCTTGAAAATAAAAAAAATAAGGAAAAAAAAAAAAAACTTTTCCACGACCCGATGGAATTAAATTTTTAATTTTTAATAAATCAACTTTTCTATAAACCCGATTTTTATACTTTTTTGACGTATTATATGACGTTTCAAATGCACTACGTTGTCGCCCGCCAGTCCGCCCTCCCACTACACACGCAGCTATCGATTTTTTACGTCAATTTTTTTCATTTTCTTCATTTTCTGCTTCTTTTTCATTTTTTCTTTTCTTTCTTTTATTCATGTAATGAAAAAACACGAAGTTATAGTATACGCGTTGAAAATTTTCTACATCACGTTTCTCGACAGTGCAAATATTTGAAACACGTCAATCAGTCGAACCGTAAAACTTCCAGACTACTGCTGTAGAGTTACATATATTGAAAATGGAATGAAAATTTCGGATATAAAAGTTCTCCGATAAAAAAAAAAATAATAAAAAGCGTCAAAATATCAATTAAAATTTTTTATTTGATTCATCCCCACAGTACTTACTATACTATGCAATTAGATAAATAAATTGATTCTCTTTCTTCGCTTATATATATATATATATATATATATATATATATATATATGTATATATAAGAAACGAATTTATTGCAATTGCAATTAATTTATCGGTGATAAAAATCAACATTATTATAGTGATTTCTTTTGTGATTTTTCTTATTTTTCCTTTTTTTTTTTCTTTTTGTTACCAAAAAGTTACGAGCACTTATTAGAGATCATTGTGTACAAAAGGTAGGTGTACACACGTTTGCGAGAGGACGTGTGCCATCTGGTCATCAATATTCTTAATGGTTTTTCCAATAGCGAAGGTATGATATGATATTGCGCGGACATTAATTCTCTGTCAATTTTCAAATTCCAACTGACAGTAATGAAATAAAGTTTTCTTCCTTTTTTTTCTCTTTTTTTTTTGTGTTATTATAGCGTCAAGGTTTATAGTACATTTTTTGAACAAAATTTAACCTTTTATCATACGTATGCATTTAATCGTGGAAATGTATCATTTTTTCTCACCCCTGTCTAAAAATTCTCTAGGATTAGGCCAATAATAAATTTTCGCGATAGGATACACACGATTTCCTGTTCAAATAACGTAGAAGAGATACTTTTATGTTATTTAATTGGTATTCCTCAGCCAGGTTTTATGTTACATAATTTAACAGAGTTCGATTTTATAGAAACTTGAATTCCGTGCAAAAACTGTTCGAGAACCGAGTCTGTAAATTGAAAGCTTGAGAAGTTATCAGCGTTGCAAGTTACGTTGAAACGGTCAAGCTATTGACTTTATTGAAATCTTAGGATACAGTTTTGTGAAGAATTCAATTATCTATGAAACGGTACTGTGCGAAATATTGTATCGCGATTCCCGGCTGAGTGATACGAATTTTTATAAAAAAAAAAAAAAAAAAACCAAAAAAATTGTTTTTCGTATATGTTATTCAAAATTGAATGTAAAATCTACAATTTCAAGGAAAAGACGAATTGATGAAAACAATCCAACGATATAGTAGGTAAGGATTCCCAAGAATAAAATAACGACAATCGACTCAGATAGAATTGAAACCGATGAATAAATGATACCGAACGAAGTAGGTATAGCCGTAGAAATTTCTTGTCAGATACAGCTTTCTGGTATCAATTTATAAGGATTGGTTGTCAATTAAATCTTACTAAGGATTATAACGTGCAATTACAGTACAGCGTATCGAAACGAGAAAAGGCTGCAGAACTGCGTGTTCGACCTTACGATCACTGAAGGGAAACAATTGTCGATGAAATATACAACTGTACGCGGTATTAACAAAGCGAGTAAAGAAATAACGGAGCCACAAAGGCCATCAGAATCTCTGGAGATTTAGAAATCCTTAAAAGTCTCGAATTGTAAAAAATTTTGTTGAAGAAAAACTGAAGCATGAATTTCAAACGGTGCAATAGATGAAAAAAAAAGGGGGGGGAAACTGAAAAGAGACCAACGAATCCATGGCGCCTCGGTTTCGAAAAAATTTCGGTTTTTTTTTTCTCAAGAGTTCTGGCTTTTTCCGAAAAAGTTCTTTGATTCCCAAAATTTCGGGTGCGAATTCTAACGACGCGTCCCCGTTTGGGATTATTTTGGAAGAAGCTAGAAAGCCAATTAACTCTCGAAAAGATTGAATACTTCAAAAATCAGGGGCCAGTTTCAGAGACGTGAATCCACTCGCGTATATCAACGGTGTGGTAAAAAAGTAAAATGAAAAAAAAAAGAGAAAAAGTTATTTCCGGTTGACACGAAACAGAGGGGGATCACGTACAGTCGATATTTACCAAACGGACTACAGTCACCAGTCTGCTGCAGTCAATCAATGAGATAAATCAGCGTAAATAATTACCAACCATCGCTGCCTAGGCACCAAGAATAATTAATGAACCGTGTGAATCAATTAAACTATATGAGGGCTCAGATTGAAATAAAATTCCAAGTTCGGGTTTTAAACTCGGGGGATTTCGATTGACAATAAAATGCGACACGGTTGTAAAATGGCTTAATTATTTTCACAAAAAATCAACCGGAATTCATTAAATACAGAAAAACTAAAATTCCGATTCTTGGGTCCTGAATTAAAACACGAAACAGATGACTCCTTCCGCCTCTATCTTTATATTCTATAATTGAAAAAGGAAAAAAAAAAAAACCAAAAAGCGGACTCTAATTAGTTTCATTACTCATTGTCAATGATCGATTGACCCCTTAGACGTTTCGCTTGCTTTTAGAACCGGAATAAAAAATTTAAGGATAACGACTCCGTGTGTGTACTTCGATTTTTATCCATCTCTTTCCCTACTTGGTAAACCGTTTTCTAGGACTTGATGTACATTTTCAAACACACTTATCAAACGCAGAAGTATTCGATACGTGAAAAGCATTATAGACTAATTTAACGCGCACAATCAGTAAGTACCATTACACATAGGTATAAAGGTGACGTTTAATAGCTATGCTATGGGGAGCCTTGAGAGTGGGCTCTTTATAGAAGAACCAATTTATTTTATCTCCCCGCAGATAACCTAACGGTCCATACGTTGCGTAAATTTTTTTTTTTTTTTCAACGATGCAGTGTGTGCGATATTGCAGTGTGTAACAGCATCGAGGGTAACGAGAGAATGAAATTGAATCTGTTTGGTAATTTGATCGATGAATTATGGGAATATTAATTACCTATTTTAATGCGAATATGGGTGTAAATTTTACCTGTTTTCCTGTTTAATGAGAGAAAATAGAGAGACGAGAGAGAACTGGTTATGCAAAGGTCTACCCTCGACTTACCTGAAACAAGAAATGCAAAAAATGAAAATTATTCAATTGTTTATTAAATTAGAAACTTGGATCAGTTTTAGTAGGAAGTAAAATTCGTTTTGGTGTATGTATTATGCAGAAAAAAGAGAAAAAAAAGTCAAGAATTGAACACAATTCAACTTTTCTCATTTACCAAAGTACCTAACCCGCGTAGACCACCCCACAGGGGAGCTCTGAATTTGACAACTGAAAAGGACTCTTAATAAATCCAATGTCTTTAAGGAATTGGGGAATTGTAGAACTCTGACCTTTCGGGTTTTAATCAAATCTAATACGGAATTCATTTTTCTAAAAATCAATCAGCTTCTCTTTTTTTTCCACTTTTCATCGCCTTGGGGATAAGAGAAGGATCAGTTGTTTCAGGGCGATTACAATCCACGGATTTTGAATGAACGTTATTAACTTCCTCTAGGAGGAATTGAATGATCCTTAAGACAACGAAAAAATACTTTATGGAACAAGATAGGCAGGAGAGGTTGAGCCAGAATTTGATCCTCTTCCTGCTGGTGAAACGCCGACGAACAAGAAAAAAAAAAAAAAAGTTTTCTCGACTTCCAAGGGATTCTCGCTTCTCAGGATGTTGTATACTGAATTTGTGCTTGTGCTTGTGCTTGTGCTCGTGCTTGTTGGTCTCCTGTTCGCTCGCGCATCGGAGCAAAGAATGAAGTTTACAAACTCAGTTTCTACCAAACAAAGTGCCGTATTTCATGCGTGCCATTCTATAGTGCGTGAAATTAGAAGATTCTCAATTTAAATTTCGCTTATCCTTAGATATCGTTCCGCGCTTTTATCCCCGTTTTTCATTCGCTCGTTTCCTCTGCCGAAATAATTTCCCGGAAATCAATCACCGAATTAAAATATACGAATTTCTAGAACTCTCGGTGCTTTCGGTACACGTATAACGTAGATCTACTCGACTATAAGAGCCCACGCGATGGTTCAAGGCAGATAAATTCGATTTACCTGCTAGGGGCGACAAACACTTTACCTCAGCGTCGGGACGCCGCCCACCAGGCGTCTTCGACAAAAAGTGGGTACCTAGCCGAGGAGAGAACATGAACATGTACAACGTGCATACATACATAAATACATACATACATAGAGACAGAGAAATTCGAAAATTGTAATCCTGAGGTGGATTGGAATCCACCGTACGAAAAACGAAGAAGTATAGAAGATTCTCGACGAAATTAATGAACGAACAAAAAAATGTCGTTGAATAAATAGTAGACGCGATTATAGGCAGGATAAAATGCGTAAATTATTCAAAGTCGTCAAAGTTCTAGCTTTATACATCATACTTGGTCGATATTTGACTATAGATGACGAATCGATTGAATCGGAGTAGAATTGAGTCCGCAATTTGGTACGGAGAGAGAAGCTATCCAGGTTCTGTAATAATGGGTACGCGATAAGATGGATAAGAAACTCGTTACAGGCAGTACATGCCTTCTACGACAGTTGCCTTATACCAGTAGGTTGCATGGAAACTGAGTTGCAAGATTTCATTGTTCGGTGTCTCAAAATTCTACGCGAAACCGGGATAATTTTATCTTTGCAAAAAAATTGGATGATAGAAACTTAATTTATACAATATATGTACGGTTTCAGGCTGCAGCATATGAGGTTCTTCGAATATAATACAATATAATAATAAGGGATGAAAAAGTATACGCCGAGAAAGAAAAACGCGATTTATAAAAAAGAATTATCGCGGCTGTATGCACACGTGTATATATTATTGAAGAAGAAAATTTTTTTTTCCAAGGTGTCGCTTAAGCGGAATCGATCAATTTGAGTGATATATCTTCTGTCTCGATAATTCTTTTTTATTGTATATCATTTTCTTCTTTTTCTCTTTTTCTTTTTTCTTTTTTCCACGGTTTTCTTTCTCATTTTCTTTTTGTCTTGAGAAACAAATCTAAACCGTTGGTGTAGGGTAATTCTCGTGAGAACGATCGCTCAAAAAGTCTCATTTGAATACAGCTTTTCCGTATAAAATTTTATGAGATTTTTCATATTTCATGAAATTCATTTCGAGCAACACTTTCGAGAGCTCCTTTCACTTCCAAAGCGATTCCTTCTATCTATGACACCATGTATTATTCTTTCTCTTTATTTTTCGTACATGTAAAAACAATTCTACGGTAATAATATTTTTCCAAAAATTTATGCCGACGTATTCCTTATACGTTAACGTCATACCGACGAACTCGCTAGCCTCAACCCCATCCTAAGTAAACATTGATATTAATAGGATATCCGGAAATTCAATATTTGGGAAATTCGGTATATATCCGTGGGTCATCGATAGTCCCAAACCTCTAATCGAAAACTCATATACCAAGAAATACAACCCTTAATTCACTTTGGCAGAGACTAATGTAGCGTCTTAATTGCGACACCTATAAGCCGCTATAAGGATGATAGAAAATTATTGTTCTCGTTCTGAAAAGGAAAGAAAAAAAAAAAAGAAAAAAAAAAAACTGCCATAGTTTTTTTTGATTTCATCGAATAAATCGATGAAATTTTTTTCTCTCTCTGCCTTTCTGAAACTGGATAATAATTGAAAGGATCGTTTATACCTACTCGTTTAATTCGTGGTTATTCGACGCATGTATGTATATTGTATACAGGTATACGCGACAAAGTGGAACGATCATTGAAATTGCGTAGTAACGTTTACGCCGCATTTATACCTGTATAGTTCACATGGTGGAACAGAACTGGATAAGGATTTATTGCGGTATTGAAAACGCGTGGGAATATTGTGAACCGTATGAACCCGCGTGAATCGAAAAATGATTTTTATTGCCGAATTCGTCGAACTATGAATAACCCAATGTCCTACCGAAAATATACAAATATATCACAAACAAATTGGTCACGTAAAAAAAATCATATCGGTCATTGTCATAGCGAATATTGTATGATTATTGCCGTTTCGCTTCGTCATCTAGATATATTGAATTCCTCTCTGGCCATTATAGTAGGAGAAAGAAGAGGGAAAAAAAACTTTGAAAAATTGCTAAAGTTTGAATCTCTTTGTGCCTGATCGTGGATAACGCGGGAAAATCTACAAGCGTAACAGAGGGTCGCGACAATTTCCCACGTCATTTAAAGTATAACGAGAGATTTGATATAACTCTTCAATATTTTCTAATCAACTTTTTAAACCGTAAAAATTATTTTTATTTCACTAATTTCAGTATTAAATTATGAACGATTAAAATTCTAAAAGAATCAATGAGATGTGAATTTTCGGATTTTCACAATCGCTATAATAATGCTATTTGAATTTTTTTTTTTTTTTCTTCCGCAAGAACGATCCAAGCCATCTCTCGCCTGTTCCATTTATCACAAAGAGTTTTCGGTTCCATGAATTTGAAAAAACAATGGGATTTTTATATCCCCGAAGAACGAACGGTATTCAGAATAATCAGCGGTATAAAAAAAAAAAACCGTTCTGATTTCATTAAATTTTTGTAATACTTTGATTGAAAATTTTCTCGAAATTTATAGCGACGAAAGTTTTCATTTTATATTTATATCCGACAATTAGTACGTGTCCTACACTTTGCATGATAATTGGTATCTAGATCGTCGATACAGGGCCCCTCGCCGATATCAATATTCAGAGAACGACCGGTGCATGTAACTCTGGGAATGATTTGTGCAGAGAACCAATATATCCCGAGGAAATGTAGAATATTAATACCCAGTGCCTATACCTAATACCGTGGGCTTGAATCCTTCCACATATTCTTTTGAAATGCAAAATACCCATTTATAGAACCTAGCTGCACCATGGATAGGACATCCACACACAAGGCTATATATTGCGGGTAGGATTTACCGCCTTTTGATCAATGGAAAATTTTCTGTTAAGGAAAGGAACACGGAATGCGCGAATAAACTCAATAGGATTGGGAAGAATTATAAGTTCGAACCTTGAAATCGAGGAAATTTACACAGACTTTCGGATCAGAATGAAATGAATAAAAAAAAAAAAATCATCGATCGTATAATTGGTATGAAATAATATACCTAGTATATCTTATACTGCGGATCGCCTATATAACTTATGAAGCACATTAGAGGGATGTAAAATTGCATCGGAGAAGTTATCTAAACCAAATGATCGATCTTGTTTGCGAGAGTTTAAAAAGTGAAAAATATAAAAGTAAAAAAAAAATAAGAAAACTGCAATGTTTCGAGATTTCTTACGAGGCTTGTATCTTGCCAATAGATGTTATCACCTAGATAGGGTATACATCTTTATGAGCATACAAGCTGCACTTTGGCAGTATGTCTTACGATTAATAGTTCGGATCTAAATGATCACGATATAATATGAGAGAGGAAGAAAAACGACGGTAGAAAATTTTTCTAGGATATTTGAGTCCGGTCGTATAATATACGTTTCGTGGAAAGACCCGTCTTGCAGATTTACTACTCGACTTTTTAACTATAAACGGGGTAAAACCCGGAAAGAAATAGATGGATGGATGGATGCATAGACGAGTGAAGAGAGATGTTAAGACATGAGCACCAGCCTACCTTATCTCGTCGGCGTAACTTTCCAATGGAAATTTTATTAGCCAGACGTATTTGGGTAGACAAGCGAACCCACTTCTGTACAAGGTATATAGGTATGTAGTTGAAGTCTGCATAGCAAAAGCTAATCGGTAAACGGTGAGAGGGTAACGATTTATGATGAGAGGGTAAAAATTTGTAAGATAAATTGAAGAAGCTCATAGAAATTTTTGTGATTGATAGTTTTTTAATTTCTAAACAAAGTGGAATTAGACTTTTTGCGAAAATTTGAATTCTCAAAGTCTTCAACCTACGTTACTGTGAATTTCCCCTGCATTCATATAAACGGCTGAAATTCAATGACTCTAGAAATCAAATATCTAAGATAAACATTTGCAGTATACCAGCGGCTAGTTAAACATAGATCGAATAGTACACACATGGCATAGAGGTAAGCTAACGATATAAGACAAGTTTGTTACATCGATGGAGACGAAGCGAGCTTTGAATCACTTACCGTCCCGGGTGCATGGGGAGACAAAATTTGTTTGAACGAGTACGAAGTTAAATAGAGACAGCAATTCTAATTAGATAGGGGTCGTTGACTGATTCTGAGGCGGATCGTCAGGTTAGCAAATCCTCCCAATCTCGAATAGATCGAAATAGTTTCAGTTCTAAACTACATGCAGTATTACGTGCCCAAGGATCAATCCGATAATAAACTATCGTTGAGTAAACGGTGATGAAGGGTGAATTTGAAGAACTTTGATAAGTTTCAATTTTTTTTTTTTTTTTATTCTAATTATTTTTTTTCAAGAATATAGAAAACGTTTTGTTTTTCCTTTGTTGATGTCATCAGTATGGAAAAATCTTGATAAAGTTGTAGTGTATTATATTTTGTAGTTTGTGTTTGTGTAAAAAAAGAATGAAATTTTTTTTTTCTTAAATTTTTTTTTTTTTTCAAGTTAAGCGATCGGGTGTTTACGACAAAATGCAAAACAGCTATGTACCTTATATAGCTGCAGGAGCACCACTTTAGCGGTGATATTTGCATATTGCACGCAACTATAACGAAGCTCTAACATTAAACTATGCGCATTCTAAGGACGATTTTTTTCCCCAAGTATACAAAAGCTTGAAAAGCTTTGGAAAAAAGCACAAGGAATTACGGAGACAGTTACAATATATTGACTTGTATCAAACTGTGAGCAGAAAGTCGATTTTTTTTTTTTTTTTTTTCTCCCACGATGATATTGTCGAAAAATGAAATGAAAGAATTCTTATATAAGTTCTTCGAAAACGTAAAAAAAAAAATAAAAATAAAAATAAAAATAAAAATAAAAATAAAAATAAAATTAATCCCGTCGAAAGAAAGAAATAGAAGATTCTTGAATTCGTAAAAATGAAACGGATGAAAAGAAGGACTGAGTAGTAAAAAATTAATTCAAATAATTTTTATCCGAAAAGTAAAAAACTGCGGGCGAAAAAACTTTGGAACTTTAGTTCAAAATTTCGAATGCTTTAAAAATTCGAAAAGCCAAGCCTCCGAAATTTCTAATTCACACTGTATTGATCGCATCGAAACCAATATAAGTGGTCAAATCATCAAGACGAGTAGTCTTGAGATGTAATTTTTGAAAAATGATCTCTTAAAATTCTATATCAATTATTAATGACGTCAAAGTTAGCGATTGAAGTAGATGAAATGATTTTCCGTGAAGAGGACCTCGATTGGAATGAAGTACAATTTTTTGTCTTCACATTGTGAGAAAAATTTCGAAATTTTCAGATTTTTGATATTTCAGGAGTCTGGATTTTCGGAGTTTTTAACTATATCTGCATTTCGAGCATAATTCAGAACATCAATTTTCTGATCTTCAACGTTGAAAATTTTTTTTTTTTTTTTCTTTTATTTTCTCTTGCTTTCTTCTTAGTATACTTTAATCTCTTCAACAAAAGTGAAGCACTGAAAGCTGACGACAAGAGTTTACGAAAAGAGAAATCTAAAGTCAACGATGCTAGAAGAAGCGTAGTCGTAAAAATATAAAGAAACTTCATATAGGAAGAAATTCGCGGTAAAGTTTACCGAGAGCGAGAGAGAGCGAGAGATAAAGAAAAAGAGAAAAGTTTAAAAGCCGGTAGTTACATTTATATACAACTATTCTGTTCGTACATACATCTGTACGTATACGAATGGTCCATGGCCCGATTCGAGTTTCTCGTTGCACCGTGAACGCGAAACGCCTGAGAGACGCCCGCCGCTAGGGGATGAAACGACGCGACGCGATGCGACGCCGGATCCGCGCGCACCGTTGAAAAAGCGACACGAGGCGCCCGCTTGTCTAGCCAATATTTTAGTGTCCTTTCCTCGCCCTATTGTCATTATGCACGTCCGTTTTTTTCTACTTTTTTTTTTATATATATTTCCTTTTTTTTCCACCCGCACAACAGAATGAGCCAAGTATACAATCTCGATAAAAATCTGTATATATGAGAAAACCGATTGGATATTGAAATTTTTCGTTCTTTCCTCCCGAAATCGAAATTCAAAACATGAGTAAAGTTTGTAATTTATTTTTTTGTTTCTCTCATTTCTCTACTACTTGTCTATAATTGAATAGTTTTACAATGTCATCAAACGTTTAATTGGAATTTAATTATAATCAAGCGAGATATATGTACTATTATACCTATAATATGAAAGATACAAAGGGATTACAAATTAGCTAAAATAATAGCCTCAAACAGCGGAGATTAGATGATATCGCCTTATAATTTCGTACGAGTCATTGAACGAGCTTTAATCCATCACGAGTTTTTTGTTCACCTTTTGATAAAACGAAACGAAACAAAGGAAAAAAAAAAAAAAAATGAAAAGGTAAATTTTTAGGATAAATATGAAACGAGAATAATTGTTAGAATTAGCCGAAATATTTCATCAAGCGAAAACTTCAGGTTGAATAAAAAACAAGAGAGGGTTTTTCGTTAACAATAAGAGATAAAGAGCGAGAGAGAGAGAGAGAGGGAGAGAGAGAGAGAGAGAGAGAGAGAGAGAGAGAGAGAGAGAGAGAGAGAGAGAGAGAGAGAGAGGAAAAGGTTTAGATTTTAACAAGGACGAAATACCCAAGGGCTGAATATTAACGTTTATATACCTGCGTAGGATGGAGGTACAGGTATGGTACACGCATATAGTATGTAGCAAGTAGAATCGTAATTTAGAACTGTTAAACGAAAGAGAATTTCGCACACATATCAAAACTCGTACAAGTGTGTAGTATTAATTAAATCATAAAACCGACCACAAATACGTTTTCATTTCAGGGTATTTAGGACAGCCGACGTATATATCCGGCAAATTCTAGTACCTCTTTTACGGTTGAGTTTACTCGTATATTTCGACAGTGAAAATTACACGTTAATTCATCATTTTACATTTTAGCGAGAGGTATGCACGTATACATATACGTAAAAACGTTGTGCAGTGAAAATAGTGAGACGAGACAAGATGAATTTAATTCAAATTAAACTAGATGAATCATGAAAAATTATCTCACTTTTTTTTTTCTTTTCAAATTTATTTCAAGTTGGAATAAAAGAATAGAAAAAAAATGATTAGAAAAAAAAACTATTTCAAACAAATAATCTAACGGATGTCATTTTTCTTTGACATGTTCTATAATTATTTCCGGTTACGTATAGGCGTCTGTTAATTACTTACTGTCATACGTCTATATACGGTCCCTCATCATCGGCATACGTACTGTTACGTAATATTATATAAAATAAAATTAGGTGTGTCGTTGAAAATGACGTAAAACAGTTTATTTCTTCTGTTTTTTTCTTTACCTCCACTTCTACACACCTCTGTATCACGCACGCGATCTCTGATTAGGTATAATAATAAAAAAAAAAAAAAAAATTCTTTGAAAAATGAACCTGCGCCTTGACACAATTATAATTATTATTTTTCGAGTAAACGAATCGATACGACGATACAACCGACTATTTGAATCAGATTCTGAGCAGACTGAAAAAAAATAAAAATGTCCTGAATCTAAGATTCAATTCTTTATTGTTTCCTTACGACAATTTGAAAAATTTGGAATAAAAAATTGGAAAAAAAAAAAAGAAAAACTCTCGTCTGTGCAGTGCATTTGGAAATTTGGAAATTAAAAAAGCTTTACTCTTTGACGATTGTACAAACGCCCTTTAAACCCCACCCTAGTAAAATATGATTATTACTATTTGGAACGAATTGATGCCGGATGATCAAAGCAAGGTCGATTAAACGCAGGTATAGTTACACTTGCGCAATTCTCTGTGCTATTGTATGGTAGACATCAAAAGCGCGAAGCTTTACACGGGGATAATGCGCGGTAATAATATAGCTAACAAGTTTACCTCGTCTCCTGACTCTCCTGTATAGGTAGCTTGGCGCGAACTTTGGCAATTGCGGTTAAATCAGTTATTAGTTAGCTTCTCTTTTTCCTATATATACATACATCAGGGTGTGTCGTTTCAGGTAAATTAATTCTTTCAAATACACCCATCTGAGAGTTTATTAACGTAACTAATGAGGCCAAAAATAATTTTCAAAGTGGCTCAACAAATGATATCAAATTTTCTTTTTCAAATTCAAATAACATAAAAAAAAAGATATGATTTTGCTTCTTTTTTTTCTTTTATTCGGTATTTCTCAGCCAGGTTTTATGGTATGTACATAATTTTTCAAATTACGATTTTATAGAGCCTCAAAATGTCTGCGAAAAATGTCTGGAAACGAAGTCTGTAAATTTAACGGTTTAGAAGTTATCAGCGTTGAAAGTTGTCTTCGAACGCTTGTCACGGCTAAACTATTGACTTTATAAGAATAATTCATGGGATACTTTTTTAAGTGAATTTAATTCCCTGTAAAACTCTACTCTTAGAATTTTTTCATCACGAAATCCGGCTGAGGAATATAAATTGAAAAAAAAAAAAAAAAACAAATCACGTCTTTGGAAAATCTTGTCATTCATTGAGCTATTTTGTGAAATGTGCTTCAACGCTACCCTCCCGCGATCAGGGGTACGCGATCAGCTTGATTCTAAAGTATTTTCAGGAAAGGGGGAAAAAAAAAAATTAATAATGTTGCCCTGGATCAACACACTCCGATGTTTTATTAATTAAGGAAATAATTTGATACCTGTAAGTCGGTGAAAATTAAGAAAAGGAAAAATAAAATTGGGGATGAAAACGTAGAGGGATATTTATTTAGGACTAAGATAATACCCGTGAACTATACATATTGGTACAGGCGAACAAGTTCGTTGATAAACAACAAGAAATTAAATGACTATAACACTCGATTATAATTTTAACATCGTGTTTGATCATCGTAGCTACAATAATTCTGAGCCCTAAATAAATTCATCGATTTATCCCCAATACGTAATAAGGAAAATATAACGGGGATGACAATGGCACAAGGTAGTAAGCACCAAAAAGATGATTTTGGTGACGCAGAGCCATATAATTGTTTCATTTCGTAATTCGATATAAAATGACGAAAACGCACAAGTAATTCGTAATTGAGAATTTGGGAATTTGAAAACTTGAAAACAGAAGGTCGTATGTGGGCGGATACGATCTTCTGCTTCCAGGTTCCTACAACGAAAGATCAATGCTCAAAAAACGTATCTACCAAACATACGACCTTCTGCTTTTAAATTTTCCGTTTTTTTGATTCCAACTTTCATTTTCAATATTTTAAGGCGGATACGACCTTCTGCTTTCAATCGTTAGATCAATAATTCTTCAAGTTATTTTCCAAAATTTTTATGTTTTTACTTTTACGAATGAAAAAAAGTTGTGTGACGTCGCCTACGACCTTCCGGAATAATTTGAGGTGATTATTTTCCGTTTAGTTTGGTCTAAAAGGTCGTAATGCCGCCAGGACTCACGACGTCCTGCTATTATTCGGCCAATTTTCAATTTCAACGTTTTTTAACCTATTTTCAGATATTTCGCGCACCTAAATACATATCGGAAAAGAATTATACGACTTTTTGATAAAAACAAAAAAAATGCCAAATGATCGTACAACGGCGCATACGAACCCTTACCGATGAATCCGCGATACATTTTTGATTAATAATGTTGAAACCACATAATTATAACGATATTAAAGAAGAAAAAACAGATGATGAAAAAAGTAAGAGGGTTCTGGGATATAAGTTGTTATAGGATTGATGGATAGCGGGATTTCTTGACAATAACAAATGAACTGCTGATCAGTTGTTTCCTATCATATGTCGACTCTGATTGGCCAGTTACACGCCAGGTGTTACAGGCAGGAACCAATAATTTATCACCCTCGTGTTTGTTCGCTCTACACAATTCTTGGTCGACAATGGTTCTGTCCCTGACGTTTGGCAGACAATTAGAAGAATTTTTTTTTTTTCCACCGACTATGAAAAATCGATGTTCCGCATGTGATGAAGAAAAGAACTCGCTTGTAATAAAGTTTATTTCTTATGTAGCCGAGACATCAGATAAATGTATGAGGAATGATGTTCATTTTTGTGCAAAAATCAAATGAAACAAAATAAAAAAAAAAATCAAATAAAAATAAAAATAAAAATGAATAAAACAAGTTTATTGGAGAATTTTTATTGATCTTCGATCTAGAGTTCGATAAGATTTATTGGGTACTTCTGGTTCTGATTTTACATAACATGGAATTGTCTCTTGCAGTAAGTCAATTGTATGTTTTTTTTTTTTTTCATTTTTATTAAAATACGTAGAATAATAAGATTTCATTGCTTTAAATCGGATCTAGTCAAAGGGATAGACTCGATTGCGTATCCAGAGCATAAAATCGGTGGGTCTGTTCATTCTTTATCAAACATCGTATTTTTATATTTATTCTTCTTTGATACGGTCAAATTTTTCATCGAAATAACATTTTTCGCAATAAAATCTGTCGAAAGAACTTGCGAATCTTTCGAAATTAGTTTTTTTTTTTTTTTTTTTTGTTTTTTCTTCCAACATTATTATTCAAAAAAACCGTTGAAAGAGGGAATTTTTCATTTCTCTTTGTCTTTTTGCTCGAATCATTAGTTTGTATAATTATTTGACATTTTGACACTGACACAGAGCACAGGATACCAACGTGTGCATTAGGGTGGTCCTGAATTCGATAATTTTCGAATGACAATACCTAAATCTGTTTTTTTATTTTATTTTTTATTTTTTAAAGAGAGAGAGAGGGAAAGAGATAAAAGGAAAGATATTTCATTCAGTATAATAATTATACAGCAAGAGTTATACCGTATCTAAAAAAATAGCTTTTCAAGCTTGTTTCACACGGGAGATAAAGCTCGTCCTGCGCGCAAAGATTTTAGGCGAGCACAATATATTACCCTCCGTAGAGGTATATGA
Source organism: Tenthredo scrophulariae (assembly GCA_963978835.1). NCBI lineage: Eukaryota > Metazoa > Arthropoda > Insecta > Hymenoptera > Tenthredinidae > Tenthredo > Tenthredo scrophulariae. Next base: position 11,317,273 of record OZ022234.1, read on the forward strand.
ACACTTCAACCCTCTATATATCAGTTTCTAAGGCTAAAAATGACACCGTATAGTCAAGTGTTTCAGAGTTTTCCAACTTGTACTACAATGGTGACAGAAAATTCCCAGTGGGACAGTTTGATTATACAGTATTGAGTATAGGATAAGAAATGGTAGAACCAAAGTCGCTCAGCTTCCATGTAACATCATTTTTCGAGAGCAAAAATCTTCGTCATTTCAAAATAAAAAACAAAGATTAAAATCCAAAAATATCGGATCTATCTATATTTGATCAATTATTATTAACTCTCCGAGTGCAAAGCGATTTTCGACTTGAAATATCTCTAAAACTGTGCACTTTTTTGAAAAAAAAAAAAAAACTGTTGGAACATTCGACTTTAAAACGGCATAGTTAGATTTTTGAAAATAACAATTTAAGCTATCAACAAACGTGCTCGAAGTTGAAGCTGCGCGAAGCAGTTCACTGATTTCTCACAATTATTAAGGATTTTTTTTCGAATCAGCCACCCCGCGATGAAATATTTACTCAAATTTCATTTTCTGAGTTCGATTAAGGGTCAAAATTTAAATGAAAAAACTGAATAAATTGCAGAATTTCTTTTAGCGTATTTGGAGCCGATTTGAAGGGCGGGTCGATAAAAATTATTTCACAACGCAAATAGCGACGATCTTATGTTATACATATTCTAAATTGAAGGAAACCCAAGACCGAGTTTGCGAACCACTGTAGATCTGGATTGTAGGGTCTTATTGCGAGGCGTAAGCCAGGGCTATTTGTTTTATTTGCTATTTCCACGGTCGACTTAAGCTTCTTCTCTATTTCACTACTTTACTTTGGATTAGTCGATATCAGAGATCTTTCCCGAGATTTTGATGATCCGGTAAAATCTCTCCTCCGCATGGGCTCCTGCGGATATTAATGCTCGTGCATGTAATGCGCCTAGCTGTATATTATCATTGTCGTTATTATCCGCGAGTCAGGAACTTGTAATTTATGGGAAATTTTCACCTCGTTGCCACGCGCACAACGTATAGTCTAAGAATAATTAAGAGAGATGAGAACAGTGACAATAGAAGACGTTAATACCCGGACTTTACATACTAGAACGAGCTAAAAGTACAAGATATTCAACAGCGATGTTTTCGACAAAGGTTGGATTAGCGAAGGACTGCAGAAATAATTCAGAAATTGATCAAGCAAGAATGAAAATGAAAAAAAAAATAAAAATTCGCTCTTTGAGGGAAACAAAAAAATACAAAAAATTAGACACGGGAAAGATAATCGTCGTTATTTCGTTCACTTGACAATGTTTTTTTTTTTTTGTTTTTTTTTCCTTCTTTCAATTTTAGTCAATTTTTGAAAAATTTCATTTCATTTTCAAGCTGTAGCGGCAGCTAGCTGTAGATGCAGGGCACTTATCGTACTGACTGCTCTGTGCAGAGTGCACAAACGTGCTTGAACAAAGTTGCACAACAACTTTCTAGCCTGCAATATAACGCATATAGAGCAATAAGCAAACCCTCAAAGCAACGTTTAGTTTGCCTGTTTGCGTTGGAGTTAGAAGAAACTGTTTTATACGCATATAGATGACTGGGTATCGGTTATACTTACATCGAAAAAACGATATTGCGTCGTAAGTTCGAATGAACAAAGAAAACTATAAATGAAAATCGATGGATTTTCATGATCCTCGTCGTTCGAATTTAGTTTGGTAAATTTATTTGTATAAAAGAAAAGTTTGTCGAAATAGGAGAACGCTTGCGATGATCTATTTCAAACACACGAAACGTTCGAGAAGCAACAATGAATTTCAATTTCATTCGTGTCTGCAGAAAATTTGTTATAGTTTTTTTTTTCTTTTTTTTTTTTTTTCTCCAATGAACGTGGTCAAAACTTTTGTCGATTTACTTTATGTAATTTACTTTACTTTCTCCTTTACAGATCGCGACCATGGCCTCGTTAATGTATGAATCATACATTAATCCACTGCACCCGACCAGAGTATAGGTCTCGTATATTCAATATTTTTTTTTCAAATTTATATAGATTGAAAAAATATGAGATTATTCAGACCGCGAAAAACACGCAGAGTTTTTTTCTTCTTAATTTGAAATTGAAGTATAATTAAGGTTCAGAAGAGAAAAACTATATATTTTGGATTTTCTATATGGCAATGCGACTCGACGCGACGGTGCAGCCTCCATTCGATTGCAGTTAGATAGGTGACTATATCGGTCGTATATATATTTCTTGATACCGAAGAACTTGGATCTCGGTGAACTTTAACAAGCCCCGTCGTATGGTAGTTGCTCGTGCTGAGCTCAGCCCAGCCAATTTAAGAGCTGTCGGTCAGGTGAAAAATTGCGCAGCGAAAAATTCGAACCTATGGTATGGCGCGGCGACGCCGTTTTACCACGGCGTCGCGTCGCGACACAACGCCTCCACCTCCGTATGTAGGGCTTACGTATCTTATACCTACCTATCTTGCATGCATTTAAACTAGCCAATAAATAGGATAGAAAAGACGACACGTTTTTCAATTATTTTTTTTTTTATCCTAATTTTCAGAATAGAGACATGAAAATTTACAGATTCTCAAGTTTTAATATCGCATATCTAACGACATAGGTCGTAAGTGCTATTTTATAACCGTTTGGCTATTTTTTTTTAATCGAAAGGTCGTATTATAATTTTCTTCCTATATGTATTTAGGTGCGCGAAATATCTGAAAATATGTTAAAAAAACGTTGAAATTGAAAATTGACCGAATAAAAGCAGGACGTCGTGAGTCCTGGCGGCATTACGACCGTTTGGACCAAACTAAACGAAAATTAATCACCTCAAATTATTCCGGAAGGTCGTAGGCGACGTCACACGACTTTTTTTCATTCGTAAAAGTAAAAACATAAAAATTTTGGGAAATAACTTGTGGATTTATTGATCTAACGATTGAAAGCGGAAGGTCGTATCTGCCTTAAGATATTGAAACCGAAAGTTGGAATCAAAAAAACGGAAAATTTAAAAGCAGAAGGTCGTATGTTTGGTAGATACGTTTTTTGAGCATTGATCTTTCGTTGTAGGAACCTGGAAGCAGAAGATCGTATCCGCCCACATACGACCTTCTGTTTTCAAATTCCCAAATTCTCAATTACGAATTACTTGTGCGTTTTCGTCATTTTTATAGCGAATTACGAAATGAAACAATTATATGACTCTGTGTCACCAAAATCACCTTTTTGGTGCTTACGACCTTGTGCCATTAGACACACGATATCAGATAAAATTCTTGTCGCATGAAATTTAATTTTATTACAAGATAATTATCAACAGTAAGCTTCGCGATATGCATATAGAATCCGCGGTTCCGTATATCTTGAGGAATTTTATTATCTTCGTAATTTCCTGTCATATGAAACAGCGAGAAATTTAACAAGAGTAAAATATCGAGAAATGAAATTCTTACGAGGTGGTTTATAAATATTTTTCATTAAAAAAAAATATCAGAGGCAATTATATCTACCTCTCCTAATTTTTTTTTTCTCAGGGATTATATTATAATGGAAAATATAATCATCGTATTATAACAAATATTATAATAAATCTGTATTCCTAGACGATTATTAGTTAAATTTAATGCCACACATACAATGTTCTTCAAAATTCTATTGCAGCTCAAAAGTGCAAGGTAATATAATTTCTGGACATTTGGGCGAGTAGAAAAAATCTCAAATTCCTTTTTGCATACTGTTATCCTCGTATCTAATGTATGAACAGTAAATACCTATGCAGTACCTACATCGAATGGATATTGATTTTAATGGCACAAAAAGATTTCACCCCGCAATGAGCCAACCGCAATTTAGGTATCGACTTCTAAAGGACATGAGAACATGGCGTGGGCGTGCTGTCGACAACCAGCTTCAAAGAGCGGTAACTTCATTCCTGGAGTACTTCGAAAACCGATAACTCGTAGTTGGTTTGGTTCATTTAAATGATAGTTCAATAGACTTCATGCAGGATTCGGATTGATTCCCCCTGAATTATTTACCACGAAAAAGGAGAATAAGAAATCGACTTTGTATCTCACGAAGGAAAACGAGAGCGATAATTCGAGACACGAAAAAAGATAGAGAGCAAAAAATTCCCAGCGTCAAATATTTATTTCGAGTATAAAGATCAAAATTTTCAGAGAATTCCGGGTTTGCCTAGTCGCTTGATACTCCGTCTGACCATAGATGATAGAAAATGCATTTTGGAGAAAGGAGTCTGTTTCAGTTTATCAGAAAATGGAATAAATGAGTCGAGATATCGAAAACATTGGATAATCTAAAATCATTTCTTGAAAAATTCGAAAAAAGCGACTTTCCGATGTTAAAAATAACGGAAACAGTTTAATAGGGCGAAAAATTCGAGTCTGAAAATGTAGCGAAATTTGCAAGGTCTGATTTTTCCGGGATAATGTTATTCTCAATTATTGCGCTTTGTAGCTATGAAAAAGCGAATAGAGTTGCTTGCTAGGTATCCATAAAACGCACACCCAATAGTACAGCTAGCTACCTATATATGCTTTGTTTCCTTTATTTTCTAAACGAATAACCGAAGTATATCCGGATAAAAATCTAATGGCTATAATATCATCCATGAAACCCGGACGCTTTCGAAATTTAATTAACACGGAAATTGAATGAATGCCTCAGCTGCAGCAAGACACAATAAAGACTCGAGGAAATTTTCACGCAGTTTTTCCACTTCCTATATACCTCCACCTGTGCATCTTTCTTTCGCAGGATTTCAAGGATCTCTTAATAATAAACACTCGGTGAAATATCCGGAATTGAATTCGAAGTCCTTTTCCTTCACGACGTGCATCATGTATAGTTGAACAGTTCCAATGGCGAAGAAGCGATCGGTAATCGCGTTGATTTTAATTTCTCTCGTTAATTAATTCTGATTCACATAACTCTACAGAGCAATTATCTCGCGCAATTAGTCATGCAGGATATGATCAATAATCGATCATCAAAACGGACGACGGTTCCGCATCTTACTTATTATACTCAGCTTTCGATTAATCGCTTTCAAAGGGAGGATTTCCGTCTACCCTAAAGCGTACTGAGACCTAAAGCTTCACCTACCTACCTACCTACCTATTCACCTGACTAAATGGTCCAGAGCTGTGGCTCCTCTGCGGTCAAGAGGGTCGCGAATGCATCTCCTGACTCCTCTGGCTGCTGGTGTACCACCGTCAGCAAACAGGTCTGAATTCCTGACGCGGTTCGGTCTGCACCTATAGTACCTAGCCTCAGGCGACTAAGAAGAAGGTGATGCTAACGTTTATAGTTTATAATCATATCGTGTATTATACTTAAGGTATAGACTATAGGGTATAGGGTATAGTATATGCGTTAGTCTAGCCTTGGGCGAGGGCGGTTTATTATATGTGTATATAATAGATTGTTCGCACGAGCCAAATACCTATACAGAGATTTTATACCGTTAGATGATATTTAATCGCACCGCGTAACGTGGATAAAATTTATATATCGAAACCCTTATATATTTCCCCATATGTAATTGTGGTAAATAAATACAGCTTGTTTATTTTGGTATTTTAAAACATTGGATAATCGGTATATTAGGTTTCAATAATAAACTGTGTATTTCTAAGCTACTATTTATATCTTTTCTTCGTTAAGGTATCAGAGAATATTCATTCTTGTCGTTTTATTATGAATCAGAGAATTAAAATAAGTGCAATTAGCAATTAAAAGTTAGCGAGTTACTTAAACGAGGCATCGTTATAAACGCGTACGGTAGGCATTTACATACGTATAATTATGTTCGTGTATAAAAAGCTGAGGGTCTCACGTTTGCGTTTTCAATCTCTATAGGTATGAATATGCACGGACAAATACGCAGAGGCCTCTCGTATTATGGGAAGAAGAGCGAGCGAGCGAGATAGTCGAATGTCGCGGCAAGAGCGGATCGATAGCAAACCGCGTCGCATGGACTCGCAGCTCCAACCCTTCTTCTTCTTCTTCTTCTTCTTAGTCTTAACTTTATTCCCTTTTTACACTCGTCCTCCTCTTTCCTATCGTTGTAACAGATTCAATGGGATGCAATGCGCTAGTCTGGGGTTCGGAAAGCAACGCAAAAGAAAAATAGACTCTTTACCATTGCGACGAAAGGCGATGGACTAGATTGATGGAAATACACGTGCGAGAAAATTCTTTGTTCATTTGTACCAAGATTCGACAAATAAAGAAGAATAAGGAGAAAGAGAAAACAAAAGGAAGATTCTGCTCGCCCGCAGAACCTTAAGGCTTTGCATTGAGTTTATCCGTGACGTAATGGTCCAGCACGACCCACACTAATACAATTATAACTTGTTACCAACGAGATAGTCTATACTAGGGACCGGCTCACCTGCCGTGGGAGAATTGTTCTACGCGTGAAATTCTAGAACGAGTCTTAGTCGGCATAGCAGGTAGCCGCCAAATTGTCTCAGGAGTAAAAATGGTGGACGAATCCTAATAAACTATCTGTTATATATATATATCATCTATTATACCTACGTCGTTTCTACCGAAAAATTATTTTAAGAATAGAAAATCGAGTCAAGTTTTTCCAGACTGAAAAAATATCGACCTATTATATTCTCGTTGTACGGCTAATCGTTAAACGTCTATCAGCAATCAAGGATTGTTAATTTAACCTTGTGGCTTCTAATGCATAGATTGTTGACGTTGGATAGATTTAATTGATGGATTTATAGGAAGATTGATACGTACGCCCCTCGACTAGCTTAGACACGTAACATGCTGAGTGCAAATAGTCAGTCAATCGCACGCGGTCGGTTTCGTATTTCTTAGACTATACGAGGACAGCGTAGGTAGTAGACCTCGAGACTCGAGGTTGCAGAAGTCGAACTGCAACCATATCTGCAATCCGTATTATTGTCACGTAGATACACTACCGTCGATTTATACTTATGGAAAATATGGATGTAAAATGATCGGAAACATCCGCATAACGTGATAGTATCTTACGATCATACATTCAGATAGAAAATATATAGTTTTCTGATACATTCAAAGAAATATGAAACCCTAGTCGCTGTAAATATGCAGGATAATAATACTACCGAAATTCTTAATTGTTGAAACACCGTATCGACTATGAAGCAAGATTTGTCTCTCAACTGTAATAACATTTCTATTGTCCGGGCTTAATGCCGTGGTCTTCGTTTGTTTCTGCCTCCCCTTATCGTTTGAGAATACGGAAAGACAATTGACGAACTGTCACGCGTTATAACATAGCGAATTAGCAGATTAGAAAGCTATATATTATTATTGACGAACGATTGATCTACGCTTTAATGATATTATAGTTATACCTAGAATAAAATGAAGTACAGGCGACTGTTACGATATCCTTTATTCAATTTGTTTTTAAAACCGTAATCTCACTCACCTCTTCGGCGAATTCAAAGTCGCCATCAAACTTCCTCTTGCGTTTGCATTCGGCGGTAACAGCGAATATCAACGCGATTAAAACCACCCACGAAAAGCGCATAGTTCAAGTATTCTGTCACAATAACGAACTATCAAAAAAAACTCAGCTCAACTTACAGGGATAGATACGTGCTCCTAACGCAACGCGACGGTCCTGCTCAGGAGTCGAACAAATTGTGACTGCGCGACTGCGGATTACCGAGGTAGTGGGGGCCGAATTACACCAGGGAGGAGACGGGGATCAGGACCGTAACGTCAGCGCTGCCAAGCGGAAGGAATTGGAATGAATTCAAAGGGTCACCCCCACCCGACTACCCTACAACGTGTGGTTGCCGCTCAGCGCCCCATTTTTTTTCTTTTCACCTTGAGCTTTGGTTACTGCGCGCCAGTCAATACCTCTGTCTTACCTGCTCCGAGGTTATTTCGTACGCGTCACACCCCCGAATAATATGATATTATTATCCGATCTTGCGCTATGAAAACAATCCCCCCCTCCTCTCTTTCCGTACACTTCGCCGAATAAGACATCCCTTACACTACGATATTCTGATTCGATGGCCTTTTCACTATCTACTACGATTGTTCTATTATATTATTCAGTATCTAATCTCTACAAGGGACAAAGCACGAGTAGGATCTTTTCCAATTTAATGAAATTCTTCGTTTAGAATTTAGACGACTTTATCATAGGAGATAAGATTTTCTTATAGGATTTTCCGACGATAACTAAAAGACAGACTTGTCTTGATCTAAGAAACGAAGTATTTGTATCGATTATGTCAATAAATACTATTTCTCATTTATAATATCTCCTAATTTATTGTATGCATTATCTTAAGACCCAGAAAAAAGGGACACAAGATATGTTCAAAGAAGATATAGGATCCTAGTTCAGAATAATTAAAGAAGTTCTCTAACGTCTCGACGAATGCTTAAATTATCATGTTGACTTTTCTGAATTATTGAAATCTTATCAAATGGAAATAATAGAGGATTAAGAGTCTATACAATTGATTGAGTTTTTCTAAATGTAGTATACGGTAGGGTAGGATAAAGAGAGGTGTAAAATTGTGAGAATGAATTAGCTGGTATAACTGATTTGATTTATTAATATAAAACATATCGTACAACAGTTAGCCTAGTTAAAATGAATAGCTGCTGATAAACAGTAACCCTTTATCCTGATCAAAATATTATCCTACAAAATTTGTCCTATCTCCTTAATCATTTGATGAGATAAATAAATAGCCATTGGTTGTCGCTTGGTTTAGATGAAAAACTGGTAGTATATCTGTATCTATGAATTTTCGATAATCGACTAAATTACTTTTTGAAGAATAATAGCTCTAAAATCTGTTACAATCTCCGAAACGATTTAGTTGTTGGATGCGAATGTGTGTGATGCTTAAATTTTGACGTAATCGCATATCTGTTAGAGGGATGTGCATAGTATTTGAAAACTGGTAATGAAGAATCATTTTGTAGATAGAGCGGACACAACACTGGTAGAATCAACCTTCTATATTTCACTTGAGGTGTATGTAATGCCACTTATCAACTGAAATCACAGAGCAACCCAATAGCTTGTAGATTCAATTAATTGACATAAAAAAAATTTCCATTAATTAAATATATATTTAATAAAAGAAACAACGAATGGGTGAATTTATTGCATCATTATAAATGAACAAACGTAACGAATGATAATGTACCCTAATAACACAGGACGAAACTATTGAATATGTTTTATAATTTGTTTTTCAACTCTTCGGCATAAATGAAACAACATTTATCCACTGAAATAAAAACACAAGAATTTATGTTATTGTCGTTATAAGACTTGAAGAACGTCACTCTATATACACTGAAATATAAAGATTAAGTAAAAGGCGATCCCCTGTGCAGGGAAAGAATTTTTTTGTTGGTAAATTTGACAACTGAGACAATCAACTCACCGGAATTATCGACGGGGGGTGCTTCTCCAGCTTCAGGAGCCTTATTCAGTACTTCCTCCATGCTAGTTGGGGTCGTTTTGAATGAACTACCTTCCACACTAACGTTGGTACTGCAACATTATTCACATTATATTGATTGTGCTAACAAATGATTGAATCTTTATAACAGAGCTTTGGCAAGTCGTAAAAATCAAATCATAGAAATAAGAAACAAGATCTTAATATATTATACTATTGAGATAACTAGAGATTTTTCATAAATGATATATTATACATAATTATATCAGTAATTTTTCATTTCAAGACATCAATTTGGTATAAATTTGATTTTAAATTACTCACCAAGCGATACCACTAGCTGGTGATTCTTTTTTAATAAGACTTTGCCAATGGTGATGCACCTCGTCGATAACACGCAGCGCAAATTCCCTAGGTTTTGCCTCGCCGTTAAAAGCAAATTGATTTTCTGGTTTGCCATCGGGAATTTTGTAGATCTTAAACCACTCGATAGTCGCCTTCAGTAACCCGGGGAAATGTTTTTCAACGTCATTAACGTCTGGAAGTACAAATTTTAAGCATAAATTACCAACAAGTATAACTGAATTAATCTACTTTGAAGAAAAATCGGCCAAGACCGTAGATTTTGCAAGGTCAAATCATAAGTGGCTATAATCAATACAGATAACAGCTATTACCGTTGATTTGATCAGCCAGGGGGTCGTTTACATCGATTGTGAGAATCTTCCAATCAGTCTCACCTGCAAAATAAATTTTCAGATTTTATTAGTGTAAAATATAATTGCCTTCTCGATTCAGATCTGTTGAATGTATATCTCTGTAAAAATGCATGTGAATATGAAATACCTTCGTCAATTAGTGCAACGGTACCAAGAACCTTGACGTTCAGAACTTCGCCTCGCTTTGCGACCTGATTAAATAACCATTAGATAAGGCAGTGATACTTTGTTACATAGATAAGTGAAAGTAATAAGAATGGAATCTAGTAGCGTTGAGCAATATGCAAGTATTGTTCTAGCAGTAGATGATTCTTTTATATTTTATTTCATGAAAATTACACAACAGATTTCTAAACTTATAGAACTAGGCAAGGTGTTCTTACTCTGTAACCAATTTCCAGTGCATCGATCGGGTCGTTGTCGCCTTTGCAGCCCGTAGCTTCGTCCAAAACTTCAGGGTTTTCCCATGTCTGAAACGGTGCTAAAATATGTGAGAATTTTTGATAGATTTGGAGAAACGGATGATTTGAAGTAGCTGGTAAATTATTGATATGAAATAAACTGAACTAGAAGTTCGTAAAAAAAGCAATATCTGATAAATCTCAACCTTGAACTGTAATCAAGGCTTGCTCATAATCGTTCTCTTATATCTTACGAGATAAGAGGCGGAGAGATTATACTATTAGCTCTATACTGAGGTCAAAATGATTGACCTTCTCATTAACTCAGCATTATGTTATGATTATCATGACCTAATGTCGCATAAGCCAGCCCATACTCGCCTTTTCATAATTTTAAAATAATTCAAAAATAATTATCATTCTAGAGGCAAATTGAATTTTGAAGTTTTTGATTAAAACTGCACCTGTGGAATGGCTCCGTAGTTCCATATGTAGCCGTGATGAGGAAAACAATTAGCCACAAATCTCAGTTTTCCTTTCTTAACATCCTGCTTTATTGGATTCAATGTTTCCTTCAAACTTATCTCCATCTTAGCGTTGGTCCATCGGGGTACTTCTACCACCATATTAAATACTTTCTTCGGTTCATCCGCGTATAGCGGTATATCATGCATCGGCGAGACTGGACCACTATCATTTTCTATATGCAAATGAGTGAACATCAATTTTCAAATTTCTTAATCTTTAATCATGTGGACTTCTACAGGTGATAATAACTTCTGTATACAGTTGTCGAGAGTTCCCCTTCTAGAACTAACGTAAGCTAAGTATAGTATGCAGCGTGCCACGAAGCAATACAAAGGCAAAGAGCAAAAACCTGTTTCATTGAATAAAAGAATAAGCTGTATTTTTTGACCCCAGAGACAAGAACAGACACTAGCCTTTCTATTGCTATAACTTAAATATGGTAAAGTTATGAGGCCTTTCTCAAACTACGTAGAATTAGATACGTAGAATTTATAAGTATACAGATAGTTCAAAGTTCAAAGGCTTCAATTGAGATAGGTGCTTGGGGTTTTGATTGCAGTTTTTGTTTATATTTGGAGACAGTCGGACCTATGGAAGCATTAAAATTCGAATATAGCCGGATTTAGGACCACCCTACCTGTGAAGTTTGTACACAGCAAATGAACAACAGTGTGATTAACTTATTCGACAAATCCTGATTATCAATTTTTGATAAATATTCAACAATTTTGAAAATTGACATAAATATCATGAAAGGGATAAGAAATCATGACTAGAATCGAAGTATCAAGCATATGGAACAGGAGAAATTCCGAAAACAAACATGTGCCTGATGACATTTGAACATCACTTTCCATTTACGTAATTAGTCCGGTGTGACTTTAATCAGATCTATAAATATCCTATACTAGACAGATTCAAAAGTTACAGAACATTTCATTAAAGCGAATAATAATAATAGTAATGATAAATTTTATTCAAAATCCATGTGTACATTATACGAGCTACATATTCAAAACATAGGATAACGTCACGTGACGCGCGATGACCATAACTCATAAGTACGAAAAATGTACCATATTTTTCCTAACCACGTAGCAGATGGTCAGATTCCTCATCTAAATAAATGCTAGCAGGATCGACGATGCGATATACTATCGATGAGGCTAACCGAGCTATTAGATTATTTTGGAATTGACCCTTCAAAGTTCAGGGTCTCTGGATAGTCGATAGGCCTCTCAACCAACAACTAATGCGGAAACGGATGAATCTGCGTAGACATAACGGCGTAATTGTCGCGCTGAATGCAATATACTCACTGAAATATATCCTGTAATTGGTTGTGTTCGGTGTACCCTTTTCGACTATGGTATAAGACATGTTTCTTTCGAAGGCACGCTTCGCGGCTGAACTATTCGGCTTACTACAACGACCGGCACTGGCTAAACTCATCGGAATCGAAAGTCCTTTCAAAGCCGCTGACCGAAACACGTGCAATGCGACGACGGCCATAGTGGCACCTGCTGGGTTAGAAACGAACTAAATGCCAGCGGGAAAGCAACGGGGAATTTCCACCGATGCTTACTTCCGTCGATAAGGAGGAAGCGATAAGAATTATCAAAATCACTCCAGTTTGAAAGTATTGTCAGTATTTATCTCTTTGAAACAGTTTTTTTTTCAGGGAACGTTTAGGAAAATTCTAGGTTTTAACGAAACTATGCATACATGTAGCAATTTAATAATACTTCAATTTTTCAAAATTTCTTACATACGATAAACACAATTCGTTTCACCTAAAAGTCAAAAAATTGAACTGTCAAAATATTTGGGGGGTTATACACATCGCGGTGGTCTGTTGTGTATAAATTTCAGGTATCCGACGGTTGACCGTACTGGAAATTTGCCTGCGCTTTGAGCTTGCGCATGACAGATTGAATGTGACAATTTGTCATGCTTGTGGGAGCTTGCGCATGACAATCGAATGACAAATATCTTGATACTTGTATACTATAAGAGGGTCAATAAAATGAGCACTCTTCATTGTTTGGCTGCTCCTTTCATGATTCGATTTGTCCCTTGGCTAGTGTCTTATACCTAAGGCATTCCGTGTCAAAGACAAGAATTTAAACATCAGATATTGTCTTGTCGCTTGATCCAGTCTTCAAACTATTACTGTAATCAAATTACAACATACATAATAGATGTTATTTTAAAATTGTACGATAGAGAATCAGATTAAAGTAAATGTTATCTGATATCAAAAACTCTGTCGTTAAATCAATTCAGGGAATTGTTTAAACAAGATGATAAGACGAGTTTTTCCATCTAGAGTAAATTTATGGAAGGAGATTTTAAAAATAGAAAAAATGATTGGTAATAGAAAACGTACAGGCTTGATTACATAGATTCTAGTTCTGGTGGAATGTAAATTTTCTTTTCAACAGCAAATCTCTTAAGAGCCATGTATTTGGCATGCCACAATTCCACCTCTTCTCTCATCCTATCATTATCTTCTTGCATTGCCTCCATGTCTCTATACTCTTGGCTTTTCTCTGTCTCAAGTTCGTCCTTTTGCTCAATACGCTTGATACGACAACTCGCTGCGTAGCCACGGTTCTTCAATGTTCTTCTACGCTGTTTCATACGGACAATCTCCTCTCTACTAAGACCACGGAGCTTTAATTGACGATTCAAGTCACGGACTGATATTGTGACCAGTTCATCGTCGCTGATATCATTACAGGGTCCTGGAGAAAGTGGCTCCTGTAATTGACACAGAATCTCTACTTTTGTATTAATTTTCAAATTTTATAATACAATACATTTTATTTGTGGATAAAATCGTTTATATTGACATTCTTCATGCACATATATACATAATTCAACAAATAGGCCAAATCCCGGTCATAAGCATTATTTTTTTTTATTTTCGTGGGATTTCTATTATAGTACGATTGTTGACCGTTTTCATTTTTTTGGCGGTATCAAACGTTCGGAATAACTAATCTAACGTGCTTCTAAGCCCAGTTCAGTAATCGTTAAATGCTATATTTGAGATCCAAGAATTTTAACTACACGCTCGCAAGGGCGCTAAGTCAGTAAAGGAAAGAGAGAGTTAAGATCTAAGAAAAAAAATTATAAAAGTCGCGTATTTGGCAATAGTTTTGTTCGTTGACATATGTTTGCGGGGAATAGGTTAGAGTAGGGGCTGCTAGTCGATGAAGTTCGAAGTGTTGGCGTCTTGGCGAAATATGGAAAATGGAAGCCGATAATAAAGCGTATGTTTTTGTTTTGGTCAAAAAACTTACCATTTTACTGATTTTTTTTCCTTCCAGAGGCATATTACAGCGACTTTTAGGTTTACACCGACTCCACGGCCTGCGGTGATTATTTCTTCGCGTTTTACGCTTTTCCCAATATTATGCTTTGTCATTGTACAGGTACTAAGCTAGGTTTCATTTGGCTTGTGGCTGACGTTACGACTAACTGTTTTGAAAACATCGACCAAGAGATGGGTGTTTGAAAACGGAAACGCGCGTGCGCAGATTGTGTTGAGTTAAATTCAAATGACATTAAATCGCCGACAAAATCACCGTCAGATATTTAGAAAGAAATATATCGAGTTTGAGAGTTCTGCGAACCTTTTTTGCAACTGAATAAATGCTAGACGTGCCTAACTGATTTTTTCGAATCAAATCTAGAATTGAACTCGCGATAATTGTCATGATAAAATATTCTTATAGTTTTAGCTCTGATTGGGAATAGTGAATATCGTGTCTCAATAAGGCATATGATATTCTGTTAATGACGAAAAGGAAAGTTGTTGCGTGAAGTAATTTTGTAATTTATTCACATAAATATTTTCATCGCTGCTGACAAGATTGACAGTTCGATATAAGTAGTACATAGATTCAGTCGATTTACAAAAATAATCCTAGCTTATATTAAGTATCGATATGATATGCTATGTTATGATGATATCGTAAATTTAATACTCGACGTATAGTCATTGATTCTATTCGTCGGTATATCTAAACGACATTTCGTATTATATGTTTATAATTATTAAGTATTCAATAGCTCTATAAATTTGTATAAAACTACAACACTAAAGCGTACACACATGTCTTATTAATGTATAATAATAGATAAATATTTAATAAAATAATAATAAATATTAATTTAAATAAATATGATAACCATTTTATGAATATAAGTACATGCAGAAACATCATGGAGACTTTTATTACATACGAGCTGAGCGCGCTGTGTTATTCAACAGCTGTGAAATGGATATAACTATTTTTTAATTACCTGGTTCAAGAAGCTAATGAGTACAAATGGATTGGAAGCAGTGGTTTTTAGAAAAATTGAATCAATAAACTATATAGAAAGTACAATGCTGCTTCTAATTCTATGCGTAATATGCGTGCATAATATATAATTATAAATAATTCTACCCTAATGATGAACTTTCCCCCGAAGATCTATAAGATCTTCCCAACCACCGATTTGTATTATTCAAAATTGCATTCTTGATATTTATTCTACCACCATAATTTCAAAACACTAGACTCAACAATGCAAATAAGAAAAATACAAAGTTTTACAAATTCCTTTCGTAAAAAAACTTAATAAACCTAACAATCTCGTGACTAAAACTCGTAAGTTACCCGAATAACCGTTTCAGTGCACGATCACACACTTGCCATGGATTACTCGGCATCATGAACCGTTAATTAATTCCTAATTCTGATCTTGCTGGGAGTCTGGAATTTCAGTAACCTTTGACGTGGAATCATTTTCCATTGGGAATTCATAGATTGGTTTGAATCCACCAAAAAGTTGCGGTTTAAAATTTTCGATATCAAATTCACTCTGTTCAGTTTGCGTTTCTTGATCCTCCTCCTCTACGTCAGATCTGTCGTTAGATTCAGGCTTAGATACGACGTTCCAACCGTTGCTAGAAGGTGCTTCTGCACTTACACTAGCCAGGAATGGTGCCATAAAGTTTTGCGGCGATGGTGCAGAGCTCGAAGAACTCGATGGTTGCTGTGACGGTAGAACCGGGTTTTGACTCGATTTATCTTCCTTCGGTCGTTCGGGCATCATCTCGATTAATTCAGAAGGTCTGATTCCTAATTTCGAATATTCTGGGGTATCATCCGTTGGCGTGTACGCGTACGCGATTGGCGTCACAGTCGTTGGTGACATAGTTTTTAAAGTAACAGAAATCGGCGCTCTGTAGAGCGACGTCTCACTGTCACTTGGCTTATTGATAATTCTCGAATCCGAATCTCCAAGGGGCCATGAATTTTCAGGTTTTGAAGGTTTTGCAGGCAGAGCCGGGGTCTCAGTCTTCCTCATTGGAAAAGGCATATAATCCTGCAAGTAGGGTATAAGATTGATACTCGTATCGTCGTGTTTCTTAGGATCCCCATCCTCGTCTTGATCCACCTCCTCGTTTTCTTCTTCGTCGACCTTGTCATTCGGTACTAGCAATGGCTTTTCACGCGTCATTAATAACGATGGATCAGGCCTCTCCAGAGGGTAGGGGAAATCAGATTTTATCGGTGTACTCGAATAAGGTCTGTTTTGCGGTCGCAGTAACGGTCTATCTCTCAACAGAGGTAAAACTACTCCGTCATGATCTTCTTCGTCATCTTCTCCAGATGGAAGAGTATCCGGAGGTAAAGGCCGATGTGGTCCCCTAGTACCAACAACAACACTTTCATCCTCATTTTGAACATCATCTTTAATATTAACAGCTGAATTTACGGGGTATACGACGTAAACGGGCCGCTTCTCTTCTTTAACGTTGATATTATCGTCACCAATGTCATCCTCGTCAAAGTTATCTTCTTCTTTGTCGAATTTCACTCTAAACGGCGGTGGAAGATTAGGCTTGACCACCCTCTCGTCAAGACCGCCTTGTTGTTGAATCATTTGCAAAGTCGCCACTTGAGGAACATCCTTGTAGTCAACACTAGACCGTCTGTTTACAAGCGGCCTGGATGGTATCTGCGGTGGTTCGACGGAGAACCTCTCAAAACCAGGAACTGCTTCTGACTCTGTCTCGTCGTTTCGTCGTAGTTTCTGATCGGCAAATTGGTCATTCTCCGTTGCTGAATAGCCTTGAAACCGCTCGTTTTGCGACGGGGGGACACGAAATCGCTTGTTAAATGTTTCCGGGTCTTGAAACCTCTCCTTGTCTGGAGAGGAATTAGGATATTGTTGACTCTCCGATACCGGGTTGCGAAATCTCTGATTGTCCCCAATCGGATGACCTTGATAACGCTCGTTGACCAGTAGAGTATCTGGATACTTCTGTCCCTCTTTCCCTGCAGACTCGCGAAATACAGGTTCGCCATCAGAAACTAGTCTTAAAGCATGTGGCGGTGGTGGCGGACTCAATCTTTGCAAATATGATGGTGGTGGTCTTCTGCCTATCATCGGTTGCCTTCCCGGACCATAAGGGGCGGGTATCGTACCGATCGATTCAGATCCATGATGTCCGTGTGAAGCTTTTGCGTTGGGTCTGAACTGCGGCAGGATATTAGGTAACTTTGTATCAAGTAATGGTCTTTTGAAGCTCCCATCTGAAAGACCAGATTTAGAATGCGGTGGTATCCTAGGTGGTCTGAGATAGTCGGGTCTTTGGGGATAATAAGGTCGTGGACGTCCATCGAAAAGTCTGGGTGGATACGACCCCGAAGGACGTTCCAATGGCCTGTCGATTGGTTTATCAGGGGGGGTCAAATTTTCCGACAATATTGGTAAATTCTCTCCATGTTCCTGAGGGCGATCAACAATCGGTGGCCCCTTAATTGTCGGTGAAAATTCTTGAACAGATCCATCAGCCTCGTTTATAACTATGACATGTTCTTCGACTGGTCTGTCTTGATTATTACCTGGGAATACGACGTACCCACTCTGCGAATTCTGATGAGAATTATTGTTCGAATTACTGATCACCGTGTTTTTATCTTCTTGCGTCTGCATTCGGTCGATATTCGTAGATGTCTCGAAAAATGGTCTTACTCCAAGGTTCAGGGAGGCTTCTACAGGAACGTTTCGTATGTTTCCTAAGTCATTTTGGAAAGGTCTCGACCCGCTGTTTAAAGAAGGTGCATTCAACGACGTCCGAACTCCAAGATTTAGGGAATTTTCGGAAGGTCCACTTTGCGGTTGCGCAATATTTAATCTCACTGGACTGGAAGTGCCTGTCAACACCGTTGATGGATTATTCAAAGTAGTTTCTAGGTAAGGCGGTGGTGGATTGATGAAAGATATCAATGGATTAGTCTTCGGAGGTTCAACGCCGTTGATTTTTGGAGGGTATAAAGGTCTGTTTTGAACATTGAGATTGAAGTTGTGCTGTTCAATGTTGTTTGGTAAATTTAGGTTGTTCTGACCCACTTCGGTGACAAAGATAGGTTTGGGATTAACGGCGACAGAAGCTAAAGCAACTGGTATATTCGTGGTTGGTTTTTTGGGAACAGTAATTGTTTGAGGAGGGCGCTGTTCCACATTTTGCGAATTGTACGTAGGCTGAAAAGTGCCTTCGTGCTTTATCCCGTAAGGACTTTCTCTCATTGCACTGCCCACGAAATGACCTCCATCTACGTTCTGTTGATTACCAAGAACGAATGAAACCGTATCTTGACCAGGTGGTATTATCACACTGCTGGTACTCTCAACCTGGTGCATACCGTTTGGATTCACATTCAAAGGTCTGACATTTCCGTTTCCACTTTCGTAAGGTCTCGAGTTGGCATTTATTGAAAGATCAGGATTTACGTTGTTCAAAATTGGATGGTCAAAGAATCTAACAGGATTATTCGGAGACTCGGGTATTTTGTAATTAGTTTTTTCGCCCGTTGTCTCTGACGTTTTTTGAACCAGAGGATTTCCAACGTACGGCTGGAACGGTTTTTCAGGGTGATTATCACCCAGTGGCAAAGAAGTGGGTGGTGGACCGGTAGATACTGTTTGAGTATAACTAAGATCTGTTTTTTTCACCAAATTCGTTGTCAAGTTAGCTGCTCCTTGTCTATAAGGTGGATGATTGTAATTCTTCATCGGCACATCGAAAGGTTGTTGTTTCTCCGTCGAAGTGGTGGTTAACGCTGCCAAAGTTGTAAATGAAGCTGTAGCTGGCGTAACCGTAGACGTCGAAGTAGACACGCCAGTTCTATCGACCGATTCTTCACTGTTACCATCCTCGAAGCTATCGTAATCATAAATATCCTCGTACTCATCAGAGACTACCGGCCTTGAATGAGAATTCTGTGACATTGGCATATTTCCATTGATAGGTTTCTTGCTGTAGCTAGTATCAGGCATCGGTTTGAAAGCTGCGAAGCTATCGTCGTAATTATTGCCAGAATAACCGTTGTTAGATTGTTGAGTTGTTGCAGGAGGTTTAGTCGTCGAGAAACTAGTTGAAGGCTTTGTGGGTGAATAAATAGTCGAAGTTTTAGTTGGCGCATAAGTAGTCGGTTTCCAAGTTGCAGGTGTAGGTTTTTGTGTGCTTGGTACCGTTGTGGTCGTCGTGGTTGGTCTTCGAGTCGTAGTGGTAGTACTAGAGGTTGTTGTTGTTCTTAGTGTAGTACTTGGTGGGGTTGTAGGCCACGTGGACGATGGTCGTAGAATAGTCGTAGGATTCATCGTTGTTTTTGGTAGATAAGTTTTATGAGTTGTGAAGTACAACGGAGGTCTAATAGTAGTTTCCGCCTCGACATAGGGTCTGTGATTGTAGGTATTATAGCTGTTCAGCCCGCTTTGAACCTTAGTATTTGCGTACGAGCTAGAAATCAATGGATATTTCTCTTTGCTGTATTTCCCAGAGCTATAATGAACCGGCAAGTTTAAAAAATCGTGAAAACTTGGGGAATAAGGATTTATCTCATTTGGTCTCGTCCCACCGATGCTCCCATCTTTTCTATCGATATTCTTCTTGTCATAAATATCATCCGACTGATCATCGGTCACGTAGGACTCTTCGTCGTACTCGTCATAATTCGTAGAATTTGTACTATCGGCAGTATAATTCAGAGTCTTCAGCGGAGTCTTTTCGAAATCGATTTTACCAGTTATAGGATCTTTTTCCAATGAAAACGGCTTTCCACCGTTGAAAGCAAAAAGGCCTGGCATCCTGAACTGAAGTCCATCGGAAATCAAAGCTGCTGGGCTGGGAACGCTCTCCTCCGATCCTGGCTCACCCTCAATATCAAGATCAGTACTTCGTGTCCGTGCCATGGGCTGTTCATTGTCCGAATCAAGTTGATCCTTGTTGTCGAGATGACCACCCATCAAAGAATCTGCAGAAACAGAATACTGGAACAGTGCCACTACGAGCACCAGTCTCATAGACAAGATCATCCGCGACGTCATCTTGGTTCTGCGAAGAAAAAAAGAAAAAAAAAACGACGGGTTGAATCGCTTGAAAATAAAATAATTTGAGCAAGAATTAATCGTAGCAAATACTGGCTAGAAAATAAAAAGTATAAATTCCTATCCCGTATTAAACCTCGACTATAGACACCATCTGTATTATTATACAGATATGCAACCGATATTTAGATGAAATAACGTTTTACGGTTATTCAACGGTAAATTATTAATACAGTGGGAGGTAGGTTCATGTACTGGTATATCGAGACACGTATACCTTATGCGAAACCGTCTACAGCACACCACGAACCGCAAGGTCGACTTCGCGTCTTTGGATGACATTTGCGGAAATGTGGGACAGTGTCCTATATTCGGAGGAGTAGGTATAACGGACCCCCGAGTATTTAAAGTTCGATCAGAGTGATCGGTGTGACAAAATCCGAAACAGGAAACAATAATTATAACAATATAACATATGATACACCTCAGTATGCATATCTAGAGTGGCACATCCGGTGCATTCGGACCGTGTAACTTTATGACTTTGACGCGCGCGTGTGTATTAACAATAATGACAGGTAGAAGAAGGGAATGCTTAGTTTTTAACTCGGTAAAGAAGAGGACAGACGAAGATTCGACGACCAAAGGCAAGTTGTGAGGAACCGTTAGATCCTACAATGTTACGTCATACGTAATGAGTAGGTCACCGTGCCACAGTAGACCCAATCATCTATCGTTCCATAGTCGTAAGCGATCGGTTCATCGTGAAAATAAAAGTATGGTCAAAATACAACTTGTAAAAATTTGGAGGCCTAGCAAGGCATGCGAAGGACCCGGTTTGTTACGTTTACCTCTTGATTACAGTTACGTGTGAATTGGTCATTTAAGGCTAACGATAAGCTTCTCTCCCTTCATTTTGTAGAACATGATGATAAGTGCAGCACTTTATGTTAAAGGAATCTAAACGATGGGCAAAGCCGAGGAGATGATGACGCTGCCGGAGGAGAAAGGAATATTTTTGTATCCGGTGCATTTCCTCGAATACCTGTTAATTATAACCAGGTATGACGTGTCCCCTGGGTTTGAGAAACACACATATCCTGCTATTCCACTTTTACGAAAGTCTTTCTATTCCTAGTATAAGCCGACGAACACGTAATTCATTACTCAAAAAGCAACGAAAAGGGAGTTTCAATCACGTTTAGAAATTATTGATTCACCCTCACGATTTTGAGATAGAAAAATACGAATCTGTGAATATATCGTTGTGATTTGACCCTTTCCATATCCTTATGAACTCGTCTTATAATTCAAAATTAACCCATTAGGAAAAGCTGGCAGTGAACCTTTTTTTTAAAAAGGTCTTATGAGACGGACTGCTAATGAGATTTCAACACGCGCGTTGAGCCACGATTTATTGGCACCAAAGTAAAGTAGATTTAAAATACGAAATAGTCTACTTCGAACTCATCAACTCTCAGGCAAGACCCGGCAAGAAATGTATGCCGACGTGGGGCGTGTGAGTTAACCGTTATTTGAAAATAAACGTGCGTAAAAATGATCTGGCTGTGAATAAGAAACAGTAGATATAAAAAAAGAAGCTTAATCACTATTATCGAGGCATGTCCATTGGTCCGTGAAATGATATTACATACTATACCAGTTTTTGCTTCCTGGACGAGGCCAGTTCTACATCTAGTAGTTTGTGAATTAATTTGAGATTCTGTTTCTTTTTTCTTTAAAGTATAATTAATTTTTTATTTATTTATTTATTTTCAAAAAGTTGACCACCATTTCCTGTTAATAATATTCAGACATTTTGTTTGAATATTTATTTGTCAATGAAAATTTTATCGTTCAATGAGTAGCCGTATGCACTATATGTTATCTACGTTATAGGCACAGAGACGCCTAATCAACGCACTTTGTTCGTCACGCGAGTAAAAGAAACGTCCGCTGCATTCTACCAGGTTTTGTTTGCCGCACGAAGTCGACTCGACCTCCCTACATGGGATTAGTATTTCGTTACTTGCGCTTTCGAAACGTGCCGCCGATAGTTATTTGTGCGTTCAGAACGCGGGAGAAACTTCGAAGAACCTTTTGTTTGATCTTAGACCTCATATTAGTTTTATCGCTAGAAATCAGAACCGATAAATCCGCAAGTCGAGTTTCACATATCTGCGACATTTTTTCAACATGTCAATGATTTCCTTTAACACAATTACGCACAAGCCATTGATAGCAATCTTTAGGTATATATATAGAAAGGAAAGAACAAAAATACCTAAAACAAGAAATTACCTTTCCCGTTTTTTTTTCTTCTTCTTTCGAACCCTACAGTCATCTGTAAAAATTAACGAACAGTTGAAGCCTAAGAACAAAGACGAAAACCTTCTCGTTTGTTGAGTTTTTGAGATGCTTTTTTTCGGAAAAGAGATTAAGGTGGCTAAGGTACGTAGCCCACCAGGTCAACAGGTCGCCCACGGCACCATGCAGGTCTTGTATCTTCGCACATTAGCATATAACGCGTTGAATCTTCCGCCACTACAAATATTAGTGAATAAAAAGTGTATCGCTAAGTTTTATGAAAACCTGTAAACTTCTACGGAGTTTCTATACGGCATCCGGTTCAGGGTGAAAGGTTAAACTCATGAAAAGGTCAGCTGCTTCAAACTCGCGGTCTGCAATTTCCTTTTTGTTTTTATTTTTTATATAAAACCGGATTAACAACAAAAACACTTTTGAAGCGAAAGCCTTCGCTGCTTTGTCACGTTTTAGACCTTGATTGTGACCGATATGAAATATAACCACCTCTACAACGAAGTATACGTATTTACACGTAGATTGTGATCGCGAGTAGGTATGTGGTTGACTACAGAGACACCGGCATCTGTTCCTAACTGTTTTCTCAACCATCCGGACGTCGACTTATTTTCCCAGCTCTGAAAATTACCACGAACAAGTTGAAGGTCGAGATCATTGATCGTTTAACTCACACAATCAGTTACGGCTTCTGCTCGCCATCATTCGTTTGTCAGAATCTAATTGCCTTGATTGAATAGTCTCAGATTCCCACGTTCCATCTCCACGGCTATTGCCTTCTTCTCTCTTTCTCTTAAAATTAAAATAAACTCTAGAATTCGTGATTCTCAGGTTACTATGACTTTGGTATCTTCGATCATATTATTTCGCTCTAAAATTACAAAAATCACATATCAACGTACAAAAAAAGTCCTCATAAAATCTTTCGCAGCTAAAACCAAGTAGAGAAACAACATTGAAAGATTTCCTTCTTTGATATAGATCGGCACAGAAACCGAATATGAAGAAAAGGACAAAGGACGAAGTCGGATACTAAGTCTAGCCGATGGTGAATGCGATCAGTATGCCTCATACCTTGCGGAAGTCTTCGCCCTGTCTCTTTTGCAGTTTCCATTCTCGTGGTAAAAGTGAACTAACGGTAAGGCTTATAATTAGGTAACTTTTTCGGCGTTCTTTTGTGTTTACTGTTTAACTTTAGGCATGCAAACACCACTTTGAAACCATTGTGCTGTCCCTAAGCTCATTGTACTATGCGCAATGCGCGATTTAATATGATTCAATTGAAGCGGTGAACATTCAGGTTACAGCCGACACGCTTTGATGGTCATTTATTGCATCTAGGATACGAGAAGCTAGCTGGTTCTTGGGTTTAGTGCTCTTGTCACACTGCCCTACTGATCGAAATATTTCAGATTCACGGCTCCATGATTTTCAGCGTATTACTTGCTACCCAAATTACAGACTTCTTCCACGGAATAATTTTTTTCTGGCTCACCAGCGTTTTATCCGCTATACGATAGGTATAGCTGTCGGTATCCAACCGGGGAAATACGTTGAAGATACTCATTGAACGTTGACCGCGTAGCCTCAAATTCTAAAATTCTTCCGATTAAGGTGAAGAAAAAACATTCATTGCGGTTTGCGCTTTCTACTGATCGTTGCACAAAAATTTGGTGAAATTTATCAAGGAAAGGGAACTCTAATATGTAGATGTGACAACTCGTGACGGTGAATCTGATCACGGGCGAAAAAAAAAATAAAAAATTATCACCCGAAGCATGAGCCTCTTACTCAAAATGGACAATTATTCTGCCTTCTTTTCCGGTTAATCTATTCCCTTATACAATTAGAAATAAATTTGGTATAACCATTGATTTAAATTGACCCATGAATTTCTATAAAACGAAGAATAACCATTATATATTTTTTTATTATTTATAAAAGTACAAGAAAATCGACGAGCAAATTGAACGTATCAATTTTGCTTTTTTTTTTTAGCCGCTCTGATACCCAAACGTTGAAGCATATAATTCCGCACCGGAAGGTAATCTGCATTTTGGACATACCTACATGCGTGTCGTTATTGCTAAACACGCAATGCCCATACGTGTATACTAACCGTAATCGTCTCAGTCGTAATATTTGATGCCAGGTGTAAACATCGTACAGAAATTTATACAAGATATCTTGAGTCTCTGATACTCGCGACGCGTTGTCTAGACTAATTAGCACCTAGCCGAAATTGCAGGAATACACGCAGCTGAATTACTTGGAGAAAAACTGTACAACTTAAAACCTCGCACGAATTTTCATATTTTTACTAAAACTTCGGTACTGATAATTGAACAAAAATTCTCTGAAAAACGAGATTGAAGTACCTACTGATAAAGCACCATAAAAAAAAAAAAAAAAAAAAAAAAGAAATAAAAACGTAGGTATATGGCAAACGCTCATAACTGGAAATCAGAATTGTTGTTAACTTTAATACTTATGGCTGTGAGATTCGCTGCTCGAACTAAACTGAAAAATTTCGAGGTACATATAATATACCTATAGCGGCGTCTTGAACTCACAAAGTCAAGAGGGTCAAGCTTGATCTACCGACGGACCAAGTTAACGAATGCGGAGAAAGATAGTGATATACGAAGAGCTATACGAAATGAGAGAGGCTAAAATACATCTCGACATGCCTCGCGTAGCTACGACTTTACGCATCGCATAGTGGGTCAAGACCTTGAATTTCTCGTTTGTCCAGGTGAAGGTAGCTCGGAAGAGGAAGTTACCTGAAGTGAATTTAGAATTACGAGGCACACGGATGGGTTGAACCTTTCTTATACCCTGACGTTGAATAATATATTATATATCTATACCTTTCGGCTTTCGATCGATCAGAACCCGAAGGCGTGTCGTGGCCTTGACATTCAATACAAATAAAATAATTTCACTGGCAAAGTGAACTAATTTAAAGCTTGTTTGATTAAGTATACCGCAAAACTTATAACTAGATGCAGTTTTTCTCGGATCAAGTGCATTCCAGCAGTTTTTAGATCGTAAAGTAACCGCGGATTGGGAGAAGAAGTTTCATAAGCGGAGATGAATTGTAGAGACGTTCAATTAACGGTCTAATTGTGGAGTAAAGAGTTAATGATAACTAACACGCGAACCACTTTGCAGTTTCAGCATTCCTTCAATCCACTCTTAAGAATCAGAATCACAGCGTGATACTACCCGGAAATAAATGAATCAGAATAAGAGGCAATTAATACTACTTACCTTCCACAAAGTTATATGGATTTATCGAGTTGAAAGAAGAACGGGTGTAATTGTCACTCGCGAGACATACTCGCTCCTCGGTGAATCGATTCTTTGGTTATTGCCCCTTCACGATTCTGTATTTCCCTGTTTTCTTTACTTCTCTACTTCCGGGTCCCGCCTCTTCGATATTTCCTGTTTACTTAACTAAAACTCAAGTACTTTTCAGTCTTAAGGTGTCGTCGTTGCGGCACCGGCGTTCTTCAACGACTAACGAATACCGTCACAAGGATTCTGTCTTCTGGTCAAGTGCGGAGGGGATTCCCCCGCGTTTCCCGCTGGCCCTACCAAAGGACTGACTTTATCGGGCCCCCGCGGTTCTCTCTGGTGTCGAAGACAGCCGAGTATCTGAGTCTTCGAGCCAGAGCGGGAGCGATGGATAGGAAGGATCGCTCGGGCCTCGAGGGAACGGTACGTGGAACAGTTAGACGATGACCTACATTTGAGTCAAGCCACGCCGTCCGAATCACCGTCGTAGTAGCTGGTTTTGATCCTGAAACCCACGACGTACGAGAAAGCTTAATTTGGGGTTGACCGGACCCTAATCCAGTGAACACAGGTGGATAATTAATCTATGAATTAAGTACATGCAGCCTGAACAAGATGAAATTATATCATCAGATTTCAGAGATCTTTCAATTCTAACGTAATTCGAGATTGCCTCATTTTGGGAACGAGAAAATGCTCCAGGTACTGAGACCTCCTTTGCATATAATGACCCATTTTATGTTACACAGACTCATTTCTGGATTCAAATGATATCAATTACGCGGGGTAACTATATGAGTTTCTAGTCATTCGACGAACTGTGCAGTGTAGGAACATAATTTTCGATAATGACTGGCTTGAACGATTTTTTTAAAACCAAAAATTAAAGGATGAGTTACAGCTGATTGAAACGGGATAATTGAGGTCAAGTTTAAATGTCGGACGGTGGACGGTCAGCTTCCTCGAGTTTAATTTAAATGCCTGAAATGGAGCGATCGAGTAAATTGAAATTAGTCGTTTTGTTTTTTGCCGTTTAATTTCCTTCCTCGTTGTCCGTACCCGCGATACAAGTCGTTGATATAAGTCAGCCGGTCCGAGGAGAGTGAAGCGACAGGCTGCAAACAGCGATCCTTCTTCCTAGAATTCGAACAAGATTCCCGCGCGCCTGTTTACACTAGAATCACTAGAGCGCCTCTATTGCGTCGCTTGATCAACCCGATGCAGCATCTCAGACCTGCGTCTGTACATACAGGGTGATTCATTTCGGTTCATATGCGTTCAGGATTAATTCTCCATCAAAATCTGAGACCGAATGCCCTTCACCAAAGATTCGAAGGACTGATTCGAAGCTTCTCAGTTACAGAAGGTCCGAGTTGACTAATTACAGGACTCATATCTGTCAGTAATGTACGGCCAGTGCGAGCTTTTAACTACAACATCCTGATTCCTGTTACAGCTCGCGCCGTTGTCGTCATCCAGATACTCCGCGGAATCGTAATCTTAGACGACATCGACCTGAACACCAAAGACTATGAACAGTTGTCAACCTGGTCACTAATAACTATACGTGTCGGGGAACCTGAAAGAACGAGATATTCGAGACAAAGGAACCGTACAACGATGACTCTGAGCCAGAAGACATGGGAACCAAAACGTATGAAGCAGAATACCTGGACGCCAAGAAATGCAAAGCTGAAGACTTGGCGGCGGAAGAACATGTGATCCGAGAAAATGTGCTGAAGGAGGTGGTTCGACTCATTCCAGGAGATCTTCGTCGGATGAGGGATGAACAATTGCCAGAATGAAGTGAACGATTGTTAGAATGGAATGAAAAATTGCCAGACTGAAGTAGACGATTGCCGGAATCGGACGAACAACCTTATTATACGTAATTCTATATCGAAAGGACTGACTAGTCATCTTCTATTCTTTCGTTTCGTCGGAGACAAATAGTGAATATTCTGCGCTGTATATCCTCTAACTTTTCTGCTGTTTCCTCATAGGTAAAATAATGATATTACACTCATCATCAAAGTAATGCATGTAAGGATTACAATTTGTAATTGTCCTTAAAAATGAATATGAACCTATCACAAAAAGTGTATTTATTTGTTCTCTGGCATAGAAATGACAAAAACTTCTTAGTATTTTTGGTAAAATGCCTGTCACAATCATATTTCGTTAACGCAGCCCCCATACGAACCCCTTGGCGCCACGGGGGTCACTGACCCCACGACTCGTGCCCTTCGTAGATATAACGAAGCTCACTAATGTTTGCGGCATAAGTAGGTCGTCAATTCAACCGCGAGATTGCGATACCATTAGACACCCCGTTGTCGCGACAAGCCGGCCAAGTAAGAGCACTGACCTAGGGTACGAGTACCTGTCGTGAGATCAGTGGCCCTCATGGCGTCAGAGGGTTTGCATGGGGGCTACGTTAAGGAGATAAAACTTTGACAGGTATCTTAATAGAAGTACAATGGCCCCAGAGAAGTTGACTTGAACTGGACACGGTACCTATTGACTAGGAAAAATTCCTTTTTTGTCTGGTTTTTGATTATTTAACTGAATGATAGTGATATTATAACACTTGTTCTTCTGTTACAGTTAGATAAACTTCCACCAGAATCCAAACATATCTCCATCCAGCAAGAATTCTGTTCCAACGGCAATGGACGCGCGTACTAAATCGAACTTTATCTCATGCTTTGTGAAATTAGTTGTTCTGCCTATTATTTTACCATCATGCAATCATGATTTATATTCTACCACCTTGTGCTGCACTAGAGAAATTCGTTTACTTGCGAAAGACGTTTATTTTTAAGAAGCAGTTGCGAATTGTACTTAACTGTAAAAATGAGTCATGTTGTATTAATCTTGCAGAAATAAATTTCCAAATATACTAGTAATCAATGACTTTGTTATTTTGCATTTTTTCGTTCCTACGATTCTTTATTTCGAATAAGGGATAGGTGAAACAGCGTCTGATCCACGGTAAGTGTAGAATATCAGAATTAAGGCATTTTCAGCTTATGAGAAATTTGCGACCACTTCCTTAGTCTGAATCATCTCTTGACACCAAGAGCATTTTTCGACTTAAAATTATTCTATGTTTTCCTGATACCAGGAGCATTTTTCGGCTTAGAATTATTCTAACTCTTAAAAATACTAGTATAGATAAGCTATATAGCGACGTGCATGAAGCAGCGTATGCATGCCTGTGTCGACACAGTATTCCAAAATTTTAGAACACCTCCTCGGGTCAGATGTTTTCCTGATACCAGGAGCATTTTTCGGCTTAGAATTATTCTAACTCTTAAAAATGCTAGTATAGATAAGTTACATAGCGACGTGCATGAAGCAGCGTATGCATGCCTGTGTCGACACAGTATTCCAAAATTTTAGAACACCTCCTCGGGTTTTATGTTTTCCTGATACCAGGAGCATTTTTCGACTCAAAATTATTCTAATTCTTAAAAATGCTAGTATAGATAAGTTACATAGCGACGTGCATGAAGCAGCGTATGCATGCCTGTGTCGACACAGTATTCCAAAATTTTAGAACACCTCCTCGGGTTTTATGTTTTCCTGATACCAGGAGCATTTTTCGACTCAAAATTATTCTAATTCTTAAAAATGCTAGTATAGATAAGTTACATAGCGACGTGCATGAAGCAGCGTATGCATGCCTGTGTCGACACAGTATTCCAAAATTTTAGAACACCTCCTCGGGTTTTATGTTTTCCTGATACCAGGAGCATTTTTCGACTTAAAATTATTTTAATTCTTAAAAATGCTAGTATAGATAAGTTACATAGCGACGTGCATGAAGCAGCGTATGCATGCCTGTGTCGACACAGTATTCCAAAATTTTAGAACACCTCCTCGGGTCAGATGTTTTCCTGATACCAGGAGCATTTTTCGACTCAAAATTATTCTAATTCTTAAAAATGCTAGTATAGATAAGTTACATAGCGACGTGCATGAAGCAGCGTATGCATGCCTGTGTCGACACAGTATTCCAAAATTTTAGAACACCTCCTCGGGTTTTATGTTTTCCTGATACCAGGAGCATTTTTCGACTCAAAATTATTCTAATTCTTAAAAATGCTAGTATAGATAAGTTGCATAGCGACGTGCATGAAGCAGCGTATGCATGCCTGTGTCGACACAGTATTCCAAAATTTTAGAACACCTCCTCGGGTTTTATGTTTTCCTGATACCAGGAGCATTTTTCGACTCAAAATTATTCTAATTCTTAAAAATGCTAGTATAGATAAGTTACATAGCGACGTGCATGAAGCAGCGTATGCATGCCTGTGTCGACACAGTATTCCAAAATTTTAGAACACCTCCTCGGGTTTTATGTTTTCCTGATACCAGGAGCATTTTTCGACTTAAAATTATTCTAATTCTTAAAAATGCTAGTATAGATAAGTTACATAGCGACGTGCATGAAGCAGCGTATGCATGCCTGTGTCGACACAGTATTCCAAAATTTTAGAACACCTCCTCGGGTCAGATGTTTTCCTGATACCAGGAGCATTTTTCGACTTAAAATTATTCTAATTCTTAAAAATGCTAGTATAGGTAAGTTACATAGCGACGTGCATGAAGCAGCGTATGCATGCCTGTTTCGACACAGTATTCCAAAATTTTAGAACACCTCCTCGGGTTTTATGTTTTCCTGATACCAGGAGCATTTTTCGACTCAAAATTATTCTAATTCTTAAAAATGCTAGTATAGATAAGTTACATAGCGACGTGCATGAAGCAGCGTATGCATGCCTGTGTCGACACAGTATTCCAAAATTTTAGAACACCTCCTCGGGTTTTATGTTTTCCTGATACCAGGAGCATTTTTCGACTTAAAATTATTCTAATTCTTAAAAATGCTAGTATAGATAAGTTACATAGCGACGTGCATGAAGCAGCGTATGCATGCCTGTGTCGACACAGTATTCCAAAATTTTAGAACACCTCCTCGGGTTTCATGTTTTCCTGATACCAGGAGCATTTTTCGACTTAAAATTATTCTAATTCTTAAAAATGCTAGTATAGATAAGTTACATAGCGACGTGCATGAAGCAGCGTATGCATGCCTGTGTCGACACAGTATTCCAAAATTTTAGAACACCTCCTCGGGTTTTATGTTTTCCTGATACCAGGAGCATTTTTTGACTTAAAACTATTCTAACTCTTAAAAATACTAGTATAGATAAGCTATATAGCGACGTGCATGAAGCAGCGTATGCATGCCTGTGTCGACACAGTATTCAAAAATTTTAGAACACCTCCTCGGGTCAGATGTTTTCCTGATACCAGGAGCATTTTTCAACTTAGAATTACTCTAACTCTCAAAAATGCTAGTATAGATCAACATATAGCGACGTGCATGAAGCAGCGTATGCAGGACAGATGATGCCTTATTTTCAGAGTGAATTTTCTGGCAGTTGAGACTTTTTCCCGGGGTCATATTTCTGGCAGTTGAGACTTTTTTCTGGTTCATATCTCTGGCAGTTGACACCTCAAAATTAACTCCAAAAAATAAGGTGTCAACTGCCAGAAATCTGACTCCGAAAAATGTCTCAACTGCCAGAAATATCGCCTCGAAAAAGTCTCAAGTGCCAGAAAAATCACTCCATTTTCTTAAAAATGCTAGTATAGATAAGCTATATAGTGACGTGCATGAAGCAGTGCATGCATGCCTGTGTCGACACAGTATTCAAAAATTTTAGAACACCTCCTTGGGTTTTATGTTTTTCTGATACCAGGAGCATTTTTCGGCTTAAAATTATGTGCTGAAATTTTGGGCGGGTAAAAGGAAGTGTATATGCATGCATACGTGGCTAGCTACTGTTTTTCTGATATCTAAAACAGGAAGTTGCAGGGAGGGGAAAGTGCAGAATAACGAAGCAATTGATTTTATTGGTCTGTTTTGCGATTTATTGATGCAGAATCGATACAATATTACTAATTGTCAAACTAGTGTACAATTCATAATTGTTTCTTAAAAATAGGTTTTACATATTGCAATTGATCGAGTCTCTTTATATTTCTATTTCAATTTATATATTATTATTTGTTTCTCAGTATAGGTAGAAGTTACTCAGTCGAATCCATATTCGTATTACAATGATACTCTAGCCAGGATAACTAATTTCATAAAGTCTGAGTTCTATAAACACCCGTTTGTCCAATTGGAACAGAATTCTTGCTAGGCGGAGATGTATGGATACTCATGGAAGTGTATTCAACTGAAACAGAAGAAAATATATTATAATATCACCATCATTTAATAAATTTCTTTTGAAACTAGACAAGAATAATCTTCCTTCGTTAATCAGTGTATTGTTTATTTTGTGATAACTTTCTAGCGATTGTAGTATTTCTATTGATATGCCGTCACCACCTAGCGTCAAATCTATGGTTAACACAACCCGCATATGAATCCTTTGACGCTTCGAGGACTACTGATCCCTGAACATGTGCTCATATCCTAAGTCAGTGCTTTTACTTAGTAGGCTAGTCACGCCAACGGGGCGCCAAATAGTATCGCCATCTCGCAGTAGGATTGACGAACTACTTTCACCGCGAATATTAGTGCGCCGTGTTGTACACAACCTGCGTGTCATTCTCGTGGGCTATAACCTGTGATTGCATATCGTAAGGCGTACCGATATTCGTGACTAAAGTGATTCGTCAATTCGACCGCAAGATGGCGATACCATTTGGTGCCCCGTTGACGTGACTACCGTACCAAATGAGAGCACTGACCTAGGATATGAGCACCTGTCGCGGGATCAGTGGCCCTTGAGGCGTCAAAGGGTTCGTGCTGGAGTTGCGTTAACGAGCTTCGACTCTGAGTCGTGACAGGTATCCATTTTAAGGATTCTGTTTCGATTGCAACGAGCGTGTGCATATTGTTATCAGTCTTTATAAAATTATAGTTACATTAGGTAGTACATCATTGTAATACGAATGTGGTTTATATCATGAAAACTTGTATAGTTTGAAGCAAATTAAAAAACTTGATCAATTGTGACGAAATGATATCTATTTTTGAGAAACGATTGCAATATATATATACTACGTAACTGTAACAATGAATATTGTATTGATGCTGCAGCAATAAATTCATAGATAAACTAATAATCGATTACTTTGTTATTTTGCACCTTCCCCTCCCCTATATTCTTCATTTTATAATATGAGTCACCATAAGGTATTTGATAAAGACAAAAGACCAGGACAAGTACTGAGGAATTTTATCGGGCCTATAAACTTTCTAAATAGCCAGGATATTTCCAACACTATTGGTTTCGCACGAGTGTAGTAAAATACTGCAGTAGAGATTTTGCAAAAAATTGCGTAACTCATTTCATAGAATTGCGTCTATTCTGCGGCGAAATCAGCTTTCCAAAAAAAAAACGGACATATCAACGATACTTTTTGAAACACGTTCATAAGCCGATTCTAGCTATTATTCTAGTAAAGCGTTTTCTTATACGAAAATATTATCAAATAATTATTTCACTATGCCAATATACTGAACAAAATTCGCAAATCAATTTTCTTATTATGTGCGGCTGAACTGAATCGAAAAGAATCGGTTCCGACGCGAAATGGTTCATGGAATCTTCCGGATTCTTCTTAAACACAGATCTTTCAGAAAGTGACTCGACTGGATTCGTTCTACCGTCCTGCAATATCCGTAGCCTTCGTAGTACTGTTCAGCAGATTCGAATCCGGTAATAAAAATATCTTTTGGCGCCATCGCACGACTATACATGAAACTAGCGAATAATATCTGTAGCAGCAGCAGCAGCAGCAGTCAACTATACGCTGTACACTCCCATCTGAGCCGCTCTTTGTTTCTGCATGTAGTACGCAGAGTTTTATTCAATTCAACAAACTCATGCACAGCAGAACGCGCGAGTAAGAGTTAGGGCGCGCTATCGGTCAGGCATTCTTAGTGTTAGGGAGACTACCGAAGTATAAAGACGATATTTCCTTTGTTAGTTTGTTTAAAAAATAGGAAAAGCCATTGAAACTTATTGAGGAAACTCAGTTTTTTTATTACCAAATATTAAAAACTCGCTATGCCTTCCTGGCGAACATTACTACTTCTCGTCATATTGGCGGTGATTCAAATCGAAGCCGCTAAATCCGTGGACACGACTGATTTCGAGGAATGGCAAGAATTCAAGGAGTTTCAGCGGTGGAAACATTCGAGGAAACATCACGGTCGCTCATACAACCGCCACTCGAAGTATAATGAACTTTACCGGTACGACGCCGAAGAACCGGATACATACTACGAAAGACAAAGCAGCGAGGGCCCGCCACCTATAGACGAAGCTGCGCGTATGGCACGCTACATTGTCAATCAAAATAGTGAGAAAACAATTATAACAATTTTTTCTTATAATATGGTCGTTGAGTAAGGCGGCGATAATTGCTTCGAGAAATAATATTTCGAGGTCATTGACTTTAAATTATAGATCGACATACAAATATACATGATATATTTATTTCATATGATTGGTCGTTTCGCACGAAGAAATCAACTTCGATTTCATGATACCTAATTGAAAGTATTGAAACCTTCATAATCTGTTTATCAGTTTGTTCTTTGTTTTTTCGATGACTATACACACCGTCTGAAGTGAGTCATGAGCAGATAAGCAAATCTCATACTAGATTTTCTCATTCGGTAATTGGAACGAAAATACGAATTTTTTCAAGACAATAAATTATTATTTTTCGGAGCCATTCGGAAGCAGCTTTTTCCTCGTTTGAATAGAAGAATGTAAGATTCAATCTTGAGAGAGGATTATATTATTTCGCACGTCAAAGATCGTTCGCTGTCTGACTATATCGCATGCGAACTTGACATGGTACTTCACCTACAGATTACAGAATACAATCTCATTAACATTATCACTGGATAACCAGACCCACTTATTCTGTAGCAATGTCATGTAAATCGATGTATAACTTCTGACCTGACCAACTCGCTCTTTACTACTTGTCATCATGGCATCGAACTGCGCAAAACTTGTCTATGTACCCATTCTAGCTATACATAATGTATGAGATTCTATATTGCTGTTAGCAGTTTGAAATAACATCCGTTAACGTACAGCTATATTCTCGACAAGGTAACCGCATCGATCAACATAACTTTTGATAAAAACACAGACGCTTAGTGTGGCATGTATTCATCATCATTTATCCGGTCATATCGTACGATTGGAATTTTACCTTCAATATCTGCAGTAACATTCTCATATACTTTCCAAGGTTTTTCAGTTAACTTAGATCAGGAAAAAATTGATATAGGTATGTAGGTAAAATATGAAAATGAAAATGTTACGCCGAACTGAATGGGGAGACAACTGATGAAAACCATCGTAAATGGTAGAGTGAAATCTGTTGAAATTTTACACAGGAAAACAGACCGAGCCTTCAATCAGCGTCCCTTAATATTCTCTCACACTTACGGACTAATTCTGTAAATATTTAAAAAAAGTAAGGCTGCCTATTGGAGCAAGAGGTCAAACTTCATCACGACCCGCGGAGTAATGATGTGATAATTCTTTACTCTCATAAATCGATGATTAAATTGATTTACTATGTAAATTTTATTTTCTTGTTTTCGATAGTCTTTATAATGTTATTTGCTCAGCTAAAAGTTGATGAGCTGATAACGAGATACGGTGATTAACATCAGTGTTTAATGAACGCTTGATCTCTAATTGAGTTTACATATTCGACCTTTTTGGCAATAAATTTTGCGATGGGTTACTCGTTGCGTTATCATATATGAAAGAATATGTATTATTGTCTAATCAATCGATTAAATTTGATTTTTTAATGAAAATCATATCGTTTCGTTAGTCAACGTCCTATTAAAAAGTAGCTATAGTTTTAGTCTAAAAAATTAATAACATCTCGAGAATCGTTGGAAATTATCATTCATACATAATCAGTTCAAATCAGATGTCCAAGAGCCTTTGTCAAGATATCAATCTCATTGAAAGACCAATAGTATCATTATTCGTAATTATCATATTCCTTACTCTGGCTCATGGCTTCACTCAACTCTATACCTACTCGATTGGTTTCTGAAACTGCGAATTATTATTAAAATTCTGTGAATTGTTGAATTGTTGAATTTTCCTGTATTTTAATTGCGGAATATGCTCCAGTATTGATCACGACCTTGCATACGTGTGCAGATGCCTTTATTATGCGTTATTTCCAGACTGGACGGCTATCGCAACAATAAGTTCAATCTCTAACGTGAGATCATTTCCATTCGTAAATGTAGTATCGTACAGCGATGGACCACTGTTGAATGGTACCGGTATGCCATACCTTTACATCACACCTCTGGACTACACGGCCCAAGATCTTGCCGTGAGTATTGTTCTCACGGACTAATAGAAAGCTTGTGATAATGCTTAAATTTGAGATATTGATTTTACAACATTCTTTTCCAATCCATACTTCCAGAAAGATCCTCGCGCGACATTGTCAATGACGTTAGCTGAGGGCGAATACTGCGCTAAAGAATCTTACGATCCTATGGACCCTAGGTGCGCCCGGGTTTACGTGACGGGGATAATTAAGGCTGTAAGTACCTAAACTGTGAACCAAATAACCGAAAGTGGAAACAATCAACTAAAATTCACATACTTTATTTCAGGTAAAAAATGATACCGCTGAATTTGAAGTAGCTAAGAGTGCAGTCTTTGGACGACACCCTTGGTTGGCTCATATGCCTCCTAGTAAGTACCTCTTCTCTTGTTTTTAACGTATGCCTAATTGTATTTAATTGGAAAGCAGATTTGAACGTATAATTATTTACTCGCAGATCATCACTTCTTCTTCGTAAAAGTGAAGATCCTCCAAATCGCATTGCTGGACACATTTGGTGGTCCGAAATACATAACACCGAAAGATTATTTCGCGGCAAATCAGCGCCCACGGTTGAATCCACTCCTGCGAAATGAGGCTGTTGATATCTACGATTCCGAAACTATAGAGTCAGAAATCCCGGAAGTGAGCTTCGCCTGACTTCAAAACAATAATCTAGTTCCTCAGAAGCGCATCTGTAATTTATGTTATACATACGCGGATATAATGTGTATGGATAACTTTGATGGCAGATAACTTAAATCAGTGAAACTGCTCATGGAATTACTCAAATATAGTATATGTATAGGTATACCATAATTTTGATCATAAAATAAAGAAAAAAAAATATTTTCACACTCGTTGTATATAACTGTAAAGAAACTATTGAATAAAACTCGATTTTGTAAATTGAAATTATTAATTTACATTAGTTAGATTTTATTCACTACTATGATGGCGAATATATCATTTCATTTTTACAATAAAACAAACTTCTATTCTGACTGCATCTGCTGCACTCATAGAATTCTTAATAGTTCATTAGACATATCTATGCTTGACAGATCAGATTCAGTAAACATTGCTACTATCGTAAATCGTTGTCAGAATATAATGCAGGAATGATAAGATGTACTCGAATACCGTCTATCTAATCATAAGTATGATATTTTTCGCGCCAATACCGTGACAACTCTTAACTCTGCCTAACATGATGTATAACACGTCTTCTCAGTGATCTAAAAGATTAATTTCTTATAATCCATTTCTGTTGCTATGCGATGTGATACTTCATCAACAGGTTTCGCGTGTAGAGACTCATGTGTCTCACCTTGATCTGTTAACAGGGTTAACAGATAAAATTCTTTCGACGAGTTACTCCTCTTTGTTTAATTAATTATAAACTCTGAGTTGAAACCAGAGCGATAGCGGATGGATGTACAGGATTCGTATAAAATCTCATTAATTTTCTCGCGGAGTCCACCTGCGCACAGAATCTCATTACGATCAGACAGTTGAAAGTATGGTATGAAATATACGTACCTAATTAGAGCTGATAAGAAGACGAGCGGAGTAGGAGTTCCACAACCCTCGTCGATGTTTCCTTGAGATATGAATGCTGCTCAGACATTTTTCCGACGGATAATATTTGGACAATTTGTATGGCCAGTACTGAGTCGAAGAATTTTAATGTGAAGAGAAAAGGAGATCGACCTCATACCGATTTTCTAATCGCATGCTGAAAATGTTTTTGTTTATTATTACTTGCCTATCATGACATGCTCGGTGTAGTCGTAAGCCGTTGAAAGATGTCAGTTTTAAATACTCCTGAATTTTATAGTTTTTGCCAAGTCTTTTTCTCTGTAGTCAAAGAGATACTCGAAGGATTGGAGAGGTTCCAAACAGTATTAGAAATGGTGCCAACGGTGATTTCATACGGTAAAATTATATCTTGCGATGTTTACATGAGCCCAGTCGAAACTCTGTTTAAGTTCCTAGTGACAATTTGTATATGTATATTATTTATATCCGATTGTGATTCTACGACGTAATTTTTCTCAACGTATTTGTATCATATATTCCGTAAGATCCTTGAATCAAATTCACTTCTGACATTTAATATTTATTTGCTTTATTGTTATATGTCATATAATAGTTCTGTATATCATATATCGCAATATGTATTATCATCATAAACGAAATTCGAAAATATGCTTGAAATAAAAAGGATATTAGATATTATTACCTTTTTAAAAATAATTCAAGCTTTGTTGTTGTGGTTGTTGTTGTTTTTTTTTTTTACCCCTAATGTAGTATCATAGATTAAAAGAAATTTAACGTAATATCGCAAACAGTTAATAATTGTTAACGATTATACGCGGGGACCGTTTCATATTACATATACCATACCCATACGGGTATATAGACGACGCTTATACGAGGCATATTAATGTAACACTTGCCAAAAATCTATAGCCAAGTAAAGATTCACAATATGTGTTCAATTAAAAACGATCATAATAATTAATCATTTATGTATATATATCAAGTTTTTATAGCACGTATTTAATAATATATCAATGCCGGGCAGCAGCTGACGTTCTATACATTTATATCATCTTTCTTCCATTTAATTTTAATGCTTTATTTATTTATTTATTCAATTAAGTAATTAATTAATTAATTAATTATTTATTCATTCATAATAATATTATAATAAACTTTTAAACTTTATTACCACTATATACCGATAATAGTTAATATAGTCACTAGAAATGCACAACAGTATAATAATTATAATGCTGTATTTTTGCGACCGACTAACGATTTCAACGACGAATAAAAACTAATGCGTTATCAATTATATTCATTATAATATATTTATATGATAATATTATACGATTTGAATGAATAATATTTCATTAATATAATGCGTCAGTGATTTAATACCAACATCATTTATTAACTCCTGTCCGTGTTAAATATCAGAGATTTTTCTTTTTTTTTCCCGATTTATGTTTCTCCATAAAAAATTCTTTCTACAAATTATTTAGTTTCATTTATTTATTTATTTTTTTTTTTATTTTTTTCTTTCTTTCTTTCTTTATATGTATATGGTTATTATATTCACGCGTTTTGAATAGACATCTCGCGCGTTTAACCATCTAACAATTACGATCGTGTAATTTTATACGATGATATTATATATATAGTATATATATAATTGGTGAAAATAAAACATTGTGCTCGGGGTAGTAGTACGTAGTGATAATAGAGATGTAGATGTTGGTAGACAAATGTAAAAAAAGCCTTATACGCCTCTGCAGCAAGCGCTATTCATACATATACGTATTCGTAACGTTATAGTATACCTATATCGCGGGCGCGAGTCTCGTAGATCCGTAGATGGAAAAAGTAGTTTGTTTCATTTTTCCTCTTATTTTCTTTTTCTTCGTCTTAGTACGTACGTTTTTCTTTTATTATCATCAAATCGTCGATAGACAGCAATAATAATTGTTGCCCGGTTAAGTTGCCGGTACTATATTTCGCAATAAACCCACTGCCTAGGAAAGCCCTTATAGAAAACAATTTCTAAATAATTAAAACTTCGACATACAGAGAGATAATCATTGACCGACCCAATCCTTTCTGAGTTCTACCCTTGCAAGGCGTGTGTTTATAACTGAAATGAAAAAAAATATACTACATAACCAAATAAGACTGTTATTTTTTTTTCTTCTTTTTTATATTTCTTTTCTTATCTATCGGAAGATAAAAAAATTTTTCTTAATCATCTGCCTTTAGAATTTGAAGAATTATTAGTATAACCGATAGAAACGAAAAGCGGTTCCCCAACCGCTCATTCGTTGTTCTTTTTCTTCTCTCTCTCTCTTTCCAATTTTAAAGTTTTTTGGTAGTTGGTTTTTTTTTTTCCACCTCCGCTTGTTCTCTCACAGCATGGAAGAGTAGTAGTAGTAGTAGTAGTAGTAGTAATAGTAGTAGTAGTAGTAGTAGTAGTAGTAGTAGTAGTAGTAGTAGTAGTAGTAGTAGTAGTAGTAGTAGCAGTAGCAGTAGCAGTAGTGGTAGTAGTAGTGGTAGTGGTAGTGGTAGTGGTAGTGGTAGTGGTAGTGGTAGTGGTAGTGGTAGTGGTAGTGGTAGTGGTAGTGGTAGTGGTAGTGGTAGTAGTAGTAGTAGTAGTAGTAGTAGTAGTAGTAGTAGTAGTAGTAGTAGTAGTAGTAGTAGTAGTAGTAGTAGTAGTAGTAGTAGTAGTAGTAGTCGTAGTAGTAGCAGTAGTAGTAGTAGTAGTAGTAGTAGTAGTAATAGTAGTAGTAGTAGTAGTAGTAGTAGTTGTAGTAATAGTAGTAATAGTAGTGGTAGTAGTAGTAGTAGTAGTAGTAGTAATAGTAGTAATCGGAAAATTCGACCCACAAGTTAATTATTTACATAATCATGGTATATTCATATTATTTCAAATAGTTATTATATCATTCTTATAGCGAATAGTAATAATAGATAATCATATAGGTACTCTCAACATAAATAAATCCAAAAAAAGGTTATTACTGATCATGATGAAACAGTCAATCACTGATATAAAGAGCTGTTGCGCAAAACAAATTGCTACTATAGAGAAGCCAAAGGCAACATAATAATATATTTCGGTATTTTTACTTAATAGTTTCATGTTTTTTTTTTTTTCCTTTTCCTTTTTCTTTCCTTCTCTCTTTCTCTCTCTCTCTCTCTCTCTTCAATTTTTTTTACGTTTTTTTTTTTTTTTTTTTTGTGACGAGCCTGGCAAGTATCGTAGTTTTTATAAAGTTAAGACAGATAGGTAGGTAGATAGGTAGGTAGTTAGGTAGGTAGGTAGGTAGGTAGGTAGGTAGGTAGGTAGGTAGATAAACCGTCCCTCCCCAATGACAGAATGACACAGTCACCATCATCAGCAAATCGTTATCAATTAGCACGTACGGAGCATGCAACTATCGTGGGACAACAATCGTTTTCGATTATTTTTACTTTTTAATGTACTGTTTTTTTTTTTTTGTTTTTTTTGCATTTTTTTGTATTTTTTTGTGTTTTTTTGTATTTTTTTTTTTTGATTTTTTAATATATATATATTTTTTTTTTTTGTTTTTTTTTATATTTCTTGTATTTTCTCCTTTTACTCTTCTCTTCTCTTCTCAAACTGACGTTACGATTACTACGTACGTTAAAACCTGATCGCAGTCCATCGTTAGCTTACATACGCCATATTTATGTATTTAATTATTGGTATCGAATAAGTATAGTAGATAATAGCAATAAATTGTAGTAAGGATTTTACCATCTTATCATCTAGGCATGACAAGTTTGAATATGGATTTTTTTTTTATCTGTGTGTCGATGAATATAAGGTAGTATTGTAATTTTATGTAGTTAACTAGAAACAACGCTTTGCATGCCAGTTTTTTTTTTTTTTTTTTACTTTTTTTTTGTTTTTCTTCTTCATCTACTGCTACTCTGTGTATCCCACTTATGTCATCCCACGGTTTATACGAGACAAGGTATCAACGAAAGGCTCTCAAGCTTTAATGGGTCCATTTGTTCCATCCCTAGAATAAATGAGAAATAATAATAATAGAAAAAAAAAAGAATTCATTGATTTAATCGGAATAGATATTTTCGATACAGTATGCGTAAAATTGCATTTTTCGTAAACTATGTCGGAAAATATCGTATGAAACTCGTGCGTAAGATTTTACGCACTCGATGCATAATATACCTACTATTAGATTATATTAATACAACTTTAGTTTTATTTCAACATATTTATTACCGTATGCTGTTTATCTTGTACGGTGTCGGGCATTCCCCAAGCTGGTGGTTCCATCTTGGCTGATTCATTGGGAGGAATTTCAGGTAATCCGGCAGCCCCAAATTGGCCAGGCAACATTGCCAGACCTGGCATTAGGGAAAGCGCGGCTGTACTTCCGTTAGGAAAGGGTTGTTGATTATCCATGTGACCCTAAACAAGAAGAGATATGTTCAGAAATCGATTTTACTAACAGAATTATATTCTAGAAAGTTGAATTAGGGACTATAAAGGAAGAGAGGAAGAAATAAAGAACGTCCTGTAGACCTGGAGCCTTGGATTAAAATTATTCCAATCATATTTTTCATGCAATACGTTTTTTTCCAAGCTTCTTGTCTCTCTTCTTCGTGGCTTGAATGGTTTCTTGATTGAATGAATAATCAGTAAAAATGAAGATAATATGTACAAATTTTTCGTAATAATAATATAGTGAATCTGATTTACCTGGAAAGTTGATTCCATCATTTGGTGAAGTTCTGCATCGACGTTGGCCATTCGATTGTATGTAGTATTTGAGCGAAACATTTGGTGTCTGTCCATTCCGGGAGCAAGACTAGCCCAAGAGCCGACTAATTTCTCGTTATTAAGCATCCAGTTCATAGAATCAGCATCACCCCCTGGTCCCATACCAGTAGCATAATTTTTCCATGCTCTTTCAGTGCCGATTGGCCTCGGTACTTTACGATCTTCGTGTTTCATCTGATTCATTTCTTGCTGTACTTGGGCAGGCGAGGATGGGGACATTGCCGGTGAACCCCCATTCTCTAATCCTGTAATCAAGTCGATACCTCCCTGTTGACCAGCCATGTTTGCCAAATGATTAGAGAATCCTATTTGACCCATCATTGGATCCTGATGTGGAGGATAGCTGTTATGTTGTGGCGGTGCAAAGGGCCACCGTGTTTGACCGTTTGTTGAAATATTAGCATTCGGAGTTCCCCTAGACTGAGCCTGATACTTTCCCAACGGATAATTACCGAGCATAGCCAAATTGGTAGATTGCATAGCAGACGGAGGCGGAGCAGGTACCGTGGCAAACATATTTGGATGAATGCCTGCTCCAGGATTGAACATAGCTACCTGAGGTTTATTGCTGATATGAATAGAGCTTGAGAAGTCTGGCGCTCTAGGATTTAGCCTTGACATACTAACGGTAGTGTTTACTGATGCAGGCTGCGGCATTGTTTGAGTAAAACTTTGTATATGGGGATGAAAGGGCATCATAGGATGACCGGGCTGCCCCTCGTTGTTAGGCACCATCTTCAAAAGGTTTGAATTTACGTTGGGATGATCAAAGCCACTGTTATTTCCCTTGAATAAACCGACGTCCAAAGTCGGCTGCGAGGTCGAAGGCATAACATGTTGCGGTTGATGGGGAGGATTGTTTCTTGAGCCCATATCGCCTTGAAAAACTGGCCTGTTAAATTGTGTTATACCACCCCCCATTTCAATGTTTTGTTGAGGCATGACCGGACGTGCTACAGCCAGGCTACCAGGCGCCTTTGACGGAAGTTGTGCTTCGTTAAAATTCGAAGATTGAAACTGAACAACACCCGGTGGTTGAATGGAATTGTGTACGGCGGAAGGTGACACTCCGCTTCCAATACTATTTCCTGGCGTACTATTACCTCCACCGCTTGATTTGCTAGATACTGGTGAGCAGACAGTCGCACCCCGATATCCTGGAGCTTTGGACGCATCCACCTGAAATTAAAAACAACA
Organism: Tenthredo scrophulariae; assembly: GCA_963978835.1. NCBI lineage: Eukaryota > Metazoa > Arthropoda > Insecta > Hymenoptera > Tenthredinidae > Tenthredo > Tenthredo scrophulariae. The sequence goes on from OZ022234.1 coordinate 11,361,425, forward strand.
TTTAAAGATTTTTAAGAGGCATACTGTGAAGAAAAGTCAGAGTTCTCAACAAAAGTAAAGACATTCTTTAGTCATTCTTTATGCAAAGACTGTGTATAACGGATACAGATTTTAGTTCAGTTATAACAAAATGCTGACTACCAACCTGTGGAGGAACGCTATCGATAAACTTGTTGTTTGAAGATCCAGAAGTGTTAACGGTAACACCGCCGCCAGCAACAGTAGCAAAATTCATCCCCTTCTGCGACTCGTTTTCTCTACCTCCCCACATCGATTGTTGAGTTACTTTGGTGAAAGTATCATTGAACAAAGAATATTCTAGAGGTGTATTAGCAGATTGTTGCTGTTGTTCTTGCATAGTAGATGCAATTGGTGTAGAACTGCGTAATTGTTGCTGTTGTTGCATAGTAGAATGTTGTGTAACAGCCGGAGGTGAAGGTGTAACTCGTACTGAGCTTGCGGAGGTTGATACAACGCTATTTTCTGGCGTAGCCGAAGCTCCCTGACTCATAGAAGGCAGAGCTCCGTTAGAACCAGGTGAATATGCGGGCTTTCCTGGATAATGAGACGGCATTGTTGGCGGTGCGGAAAGTGTGGGCAGTGGTCGGCAGTGTTTTGGCGATGTACTGGGTACAGTTTGTTGCGGAGAAGTTTGAGGTGTCGTCGGAGCGGTCGATGATATCACAGTAATACCAGTGGCAGCTTGGGATGATTTCTGTTTATGTGCAATGGATTGCAACGACGGTATTACTGTAGTAGAGGTATGCACCGAGGCAGTGATTTCCGACAGTTTAGCAGCAAAAGTTTGCGTTGTGCTTGTTGTTACGATCTTTGTAGCTCTCCCTGCAGTCATAATTGCGCTTGTATATGACATTGTTGTCTTTGTATTAGTCGACGAAGCTAATTGAGCCGCCGCAACGGCTTGTGCTCGTTTTTCAGCTACAAAAAAAATTGTTTCCAAATCATGAACGAAAATGATTTGGCTACTAAGCAATTTTCACATATTTTCAATCCTTTCTATTTTGACAATAAGGCGATATTATTCGTTCTAGTTTTGACTCGGAAAAAAAATAATGTTCTGGAAAAACACCAATCATCATTTTCGCAAATACTATATATTCATATTCCCAGAAAGAGTAATCACTCGTCGATTTCGACGTACACTATATGTCAAGTTTTCAAAAGATTTCAAAGTTTTCCGAAAGAGTGTAGACGAGATTTCGTGAATGATTAACTTCTCGATATTCTGCTTTAGACACCATTGCCAGTTAATATTGAACAAAGAATCCAACAAAATTCACCGATGTCTAGATCGTCACCTAATTATACATGCAACTAATATTCCTCTTGAAGTATTTGTTACCGAAATCAAATCTCAATCCGTTTATCAGCTAAAATTCAATTAGTTATTTCCACATTGTCGACTATTGGAAAATCCAGTAAAAATAATGTCTTTCCCTACTAATTGAAGAACCGAATTATCATGATTTTATCGATATTATCGATTTGTCGAAACTACCAGCAGCTTTTTAATTTAAATTCATAAAAAATTCAGCAAACGAGTTTCTCCTACCTGCGGCAACAAGTCTAGGTGCAGTTGCCCGAGGTATGGGCGCAGGAAAAGCTCCTGCAATTTTGACGGTAGACGATGATCTAAGGGTGGGAATCAACTGACCAACAGAAGCTACTCCAGGGATATAACCAGCTTTGTTTAGTTGCGGTGTTCCAACGTTGCTAATTAGACTGGGAGGCTTGTTCGTTGGTCCTACTTTTGTTTTTGTAGCCTGTAAAGAAGACCACATTTTATATGAACAACATATTTCTCCGATATCAATATAGCGTTGAAATTCAAAGCTGAGATAGATCTGTGGACAAATCAATCATAAAAATAAACATTCGTAACTCACTGCGAGAGTAGGAACAGTTTTGTCCCAAGATGAGGAAGTGACAACAGTAAGCTTCGATTTTGGAAGCATCTGCAATATATCCACATCTGGATCCTTAATCAATGCAGCTATTAACGTATGAGCCTGCTTCGTAGCATCGGAAGATCCCCTAAAACAAGAATTTTAAATGAAACTTAGACTTTATTCAAATTTCTCGATATTCGACCGATGATGTCTAAGGATTTTTCACCAATGTTCATAAGACTGGTGAATAATCTCTTGTAAACAAGATGAATTTAAAAAACGATTCACTTACTTTATTGTTATAATTCTTTCACCCTGGCCTTTGCTTTGTTTTTCAACTTCAATATGTGCCCCGGTTGCACCCCGAATAGCATTGATGTTGCTACCACCTCTGCCGATTACTCTACTAATGGCATTCAAAGGTACAGAAACTTTCTTTGATCGAAATGGTGAGTTCATGAATCTCCCAGAGTCATCAGATTGGCCTCTGTTGAGGAAAAAAACGTCTCTATTAAAATAAAAGTAGAAAAAAAATAAAATGAAACATGTCATTTTATTGTAACAATGAAAAATTGGAAATTGTAAGGAAACTGAGTGAACTACTAAAGAAAAATTTGCTCTCTGCGTTTATAAGGTGAACATAATGTCTTTAATCAACTCATTTCTTCTGAAACGTATCATGTGATGATTTGACTGAATAGATATACGATAAAGATGATGGATAGTGAAAATCGACATTCTCTTACTTTCGAACAACCTCCTTCCATCCCTCGTCCCGTTTCCCACCTTGTTTAGGACTAGTAGAGTTGTTGGACTTAGTAGAAGTATTAAGACTATCACTGTCGTATTGAATACTGTAAGACTTTTTCCCTTTTCCTGGCATGTAAGTTTCGTTACCAGTAGCTTCAAAATCTTCTCTATCAGCGGGATGTCTAGAAGATTCAAACACAAGTTGTCCTTTCAATTTTCTCTCGCTAGAACTAACTGCCGCTGCTGTAGCCGCTCTCATGTTAGACACAGACGGTGATGAGCTAGATATTCCGCTAATATCACTAGACGGTACTCTTCTGTAATAAATATAATTCTTCGATTGAATAATATCTACATAATAATGATACAGAAAGCAATCGATGTCATAAGTAACGATTAAACTTACTTGTCCAAGCTACTACTCTGCGACTTTGTTGGGGTAGTTGAATTTTGTGGTAAATTAGAACTAGGAGTTAAAAGTGGCTTAGGAGATCGATGTGGTGATAATTCTTTTTCGTTATTGCTTGGGCTACTGCTTTTCTTCTTTTTCTTGTCTTTTTTCTTCTCTCTAGCTTTGACGTCATTGCTGCTGCAGCTACCTTGACTATTAGCATCTATCCCGCTGTCTCCTTCCTCCTTATCTGGATCTTCAGGACTTCTGTTAACTGGAGAAGGTGCGTGTTCCATCCTCTCGCAATTATCTCCGCCCTCTCTTTCGCTGTCGTCTCCTCTGTCCCCCTCTTCGTCGGCAGATTTCTTTCCGCCATCTTCCTTGTCCTCGTAAATAGTTTCATTTTTCTTATTCTCTTCGTGAAGTTTTCTTTTCTCTTCCTTTTTTTCAAGTTTCTTCTTTTTCTTTCTTTCCCTCCTACGAGCAGCAGCTGCTTTTTTAGACTCCTCTCTTGTCTTCTCCATGTCTAATTCCTCTAATAGTATAGTTGCATTTTTGTTCGCCTTTGCAGCCTGCGTCTCTTTAGCTGCTCTGATTATCTTCACACATTCTTGACACTTTTCTAAAAGCTCTTTATCGCTTACCGTCGCTATATACCTCGTCATCTCTTGATCACTTGGAAATTGAGTTACATGATTGACCATCCACTTCACTACCTTTATATGACCTTTGCGAAATGCTGCCATCAAACAAGATACCTGAAAATTCCAATATATATTTAGAAAAACTGATTTCCCGATAGAAAACCTACCGGAATAATCAACTATTCCAATTATCTCACCTTCCGGTTATCCTGCGAATCAATATCTGCATTAGCATGATGGAGTAGATCGACAACGCTCAGATGTCCTCCATTCGCTGCGAGCCACAAGGGGCTGTTACCTTTCTTGTTTTTAACTTCAACTTGCGTTCCTCTGTTAAATAAAATGGAATAATTATTGTGCTTAAACAATTTCTATCAATCTATGATAATATTACATACCGAGATAGAAGTAACTCGACAAAACGACAGTGACCCTTGTCAGCTGCGATCGTGAGCGCAGTATCTCGCGAAGAGGGTACGGGAGTGGCATTAACATCAGCTCCTTTGGTGAGTAGGACCCGTCCTACCTCAACGTACCCACCACTAGCAGCCTCCATTAAAGGTGTCAGACCCGTCTACAGTTTACAATAAATGTACGTTTTGAATCAATGATCACTCCACGAAAATGATAAATTTGATATAATACAATAAAGTAGAGAAATATCTGGTTTCAGGAAATTTGTAACAAAAAGCTGAGACGATTGAGCACAATCAAGTCAGAGTTAGGAGTCATGAGTCATCAGGGTTCCAAGTTAGATGGAGTCAAAGTAGTAGCACCTAATGCAAAGATTTGGATAAACCTTTGCTTCGATTTTAGATAGCTGAGTCTCTGATTGTTCATAAAACAAAGCTTTGTCCTGACTCTTAAAATTGATTCTTTGTTAGAACGATTCAACTACAAGTCCTGCAAAAAAATACCCCCTTAAATTATTCCTAGATCTAATATGAAGGAATCAAACCTTAGCTCGATGCTCCACATTGGCTTTACGATCGAGAAGAAGACTGACAACCTCGTGTCTACCTTGGAAGCAAGCGAGGGTCAGAGCAGTGTTACGATTTGTCTCAATTTGAGCGTTAATATCGCTACCCATGTCCAGAAGTAATTTAACGGCGGCTAGATAGGAAAGAAATGATCAGTAATGAGTATAACTTAAATTCGCAGCGCTATTGATGATTAAAACTGATACGTAAAGAATCATAAAGTTGAATTACCTGTGTGACCGTTCATAGCAGCAAGCATAAGGGGGGAAATGCCGAGCTTTGATCCAGTCCGGGAGTTTATTTCAGCGCCGTGACTTAACAGGAGTTTTATTATGTTAACGTAGCCTCCGGAAGCTGCAAGACTGAGCGGCGTGTAGTCGGAAACATTGCGATGCTCCTTGTTTGCACTTCGGTTAAGCAGTAGCTCCACCACTTCGTACCTTCCTCCGCTACATGCCAGAGACAAGGGAGTATCCTTGGTGCGTTCGGACTGTGCCTCGATATCTGCGCCATGATTCAACAGGATCTCCACTACTTTTTCATGTCCGGCAGTAGCGGCCAAGATCAATGGTGTAAAACCTTTTTTGTCTCTATGTTCTGTGAAAGCAGACAGATGAATTTTAGACGAAGTGATGATTAACTTGACCATTTGAATCCTGACAGTGTTTAGTTTTCAATATCTTTTTGTTATGGATCTAAATTACTTACCGATATCTGCACCACGGCTCAAAAGCAATTCGACAAGTTCTTCGTGTCCACCAGCGCATGCTAATGTTAAAGCAGTGTCATGATTGCTGTCTGTTTCAGAGTCTACATCCATACAGGAAAACGGAGCTGGTGGTACTTGATTCGGTGCGTAATTTCCGACCGTTGGTACACCGGTTGTGTACTGGCCTGCGACTGTGAAGAAAATTTCAGGGAAATTAAATTAAATGTAATGAGAATAAAAAAACAAATGTTCAGATTAGAAAATAAAAGAATTTGAGAAAATTCGAATTTTTCTCTTCTGCAAAGCATTGTTATTATAATATGTGAAACAAACCTGCTGCAGGATCAAGCTGATAGGTTTGTGCAGGAAAATTAGCTCCTTGTTGTTGTACAGGAGGAGTAGTTTGTTGTTGACAAGATTGTTGCTGAGATAGAAGCGGGTATCTGGCCTTTTTTCCCTTTCCGGTAACAGCTGTATTTCCAGTAACGGTGCATGCTTGTTTCTTGTCAGTAGTTGGGGTAGTCAAATTTGCAGAAGCGGCTGGTGCCTGAGTTTGAGTTGCTACTTGTACATGATGAGTGCTACAAGCTGTGGACTGTGTATAGCTGTTCGGAGTTTGAGGTAGGCTATCTACTACGGCGTTAGCAACAGTGGCAGGTGGCAATGTTTGCGTAGGAAATGCTATAAACAAACAAGAACAATAATATTTATTAAAGAAAACGTTATTTTTTAATACAAGTTTAGAAGCCAAACTCAAAAATAACGAATATAACAAAAAGAAAGAAACACGACAGTTAATTCCAGTGTAAGGTGAGTTATTATTTATAATGAAAAGTAAATATAAATGTGGAGACAGCATCAAATCCAGAAGAAAAAGAAAAAAAAAACCGAAAGAGATATGCAATTTTACGGCACGAATAATGCTTACACAATTGAGATGATTGTAGAAGTAGTTGGGACTGAAAAGCATCGCCGGCGATCATTTGCATGCCGGCTTGAAGGCCTGCTTGAAAACTGCTCAGTCGATCGTTTAGCATTTGATTTTGTAGGGGCTGCGTACCAGTTAATTGTAATCCGGCTGATACATCTGCTTGGATTTGTACACCTGTACTTGTTACTTGTAGCGAAGGCAGAGTCGGCAATGAAACCGAGGGGCCTGACGGTACAGAGACCGCAAAATATTCTCTGGTGGTATGGGGCGGACTAATCGCTTGTTGCATTATCTGACCGGGTTGATGTTGCTGTTGTTGCAGCTGTTGATGAATCTCTTTACTAGCCGCTTCCATTTTCAATTTTTCTTGATCCTCAGCTACTATTTGACCAACAGTAAATAAAAGTTTCTTTAATTAATCAATTCTCGCTACTATTCTCATAATTTTAAATCTCTTTGTACTTTCCTGTTGAATTTAGGAATTCTATGCTACAGTTTTACTCACCATTCCCTACATCATCCAAGCTGAAGGATTCAAATATTTCAGCAACGTCGTCGATAGGGATCTGTGTGCCGTCTTCTAGTTTCAAGATTTTTTCATCCCCAGCTAAAGCCTTGGCCTTTTGTGCAGCGGCGGCGGCGGCGTGGGCAAAATAAGTGCAAGCTCCTTCTATGTGCAGCCTTGCCAATTTCGGATCTATCTGTTCTTGTAGGTTTTGCTGCGGCGCCTGCTAAACAGAGTAACAATTTTAATCAATGTATTCTTGCAAAAGTGTGATCAACGATTATATTCAGTTGGTAGATGTGGTATTTTAGAAAATTATACTTTGCGTGAAAAGTAAATAAAACAATAACAAGCAATGCAAGCTGCTCAGATTAATTTTAGTTGCTATTGCGTGGCTTTTTTTATGACCAAGTCAACATAGGGGATTGAACTACCCAGCTAACTTAAGGTTTCTACAGTTAACTTAGAGAAAAAAGTTGTTTTCGTAATTAGAAAAATAGGTATTTTCTCGGAAATGAGTAGTGTGTGAGTTGATGGTCTGGAATTAATCCAAGCTGATTGTGATAAATTACTTTAATTGTGCTGAGAGAAATGAGAATTATTTGCAGAAATGGAGAACTTTAAAAAACAGTTCGATTCTAAATAGTAAACTACAGTGGATTTAATAGATTAACAATTGGTGTCGGGTGTTACAAATCAAGTGAGCAAACTCATACTTGTAACTAAAAATAATGAATTGATAATTCTAGAGAATCCAGGCACTAATACAAACTTCTGGAATACTCATTAGTTGTGAGGAAATTTTTTTGAAACACCACAATCTACAGTTTTATGGAATTACAAGGAATTAATATATCGGCGTTGAATGTACTTCAACTAAGTAAACTCCTACAAAAGTTGTAATTTTATTACTCTATCTTGATGAACTTAAGTTAAATTGGTTTGGTATTATAAAACTTTGTGAATTTTGTCTTCCATTCAATTCCACAATGATAGAAAATTCATGATTTGATTATTTTGTTTCTAGACAACTTTTCCTTGACTTGAAAATGCAGCTTGTTAACAAAAATCATGTCAATTCAAAACATAACGTGTATCAAGAACAAATCATTACTCATTCAGAAATGAAGAGTTATCTCGATAACAATCGATCCATCTCCTACAATACTTTGAGTCGTTAAATGACTGATGAAGAGAAATGCTGCATTGGAATAATCTCTAATAGAAATAAAAAGAAAAAAGAACTAGGATGCTTGGATATTGTAAAATAATTTCAAATAAATAATGAAAACGTAGAGCTTTTGAGAATACTTCATTCTCTTTGTAAGAATATTTCTTAATTTGTAGAAACGATGCGCCAAATACTTCATAGAATGCAAATCAAATATACTCTGAGCAAATAAAAAGACTTCTCTCAAATAGCTTAAACGCTGAAAACAGCAGCCAGGCAAACAACAGGGTAAAAAAGGTAGGTGAAGGGTAACACTCTAACGCATGAGTAATATACTTGGCCATGGAGATGGTGGGTGTGAGTGGGGTGGAGGTGAGCCATCAGCTGACTGGGCATCGCTATGCTGCCTCCACAGCCACCCTCGACACCCCCGATACCACCCTGTTGTTGCTGAACCTGCATACAGAGATCAAGAATACTCTAATATGCAGATTTATTCCTCAGAAGTATTTGATCGCTGTAATCTACCCCCAATACTACCCTGTTTAAAATAAATTGCATTTGCATCTGGTACCTATGGACAATGCTAATCAAAATCTTCAAATAACTATAGCATATCCCTGTGTTGATCAAATTGATGAAAACTGCAATAGGATTTAATGTCATATGACATAGTTCAAGTCATGCTTTGATAAAAACGATTAGATTAATACTGCGATCAAAATTGTCAAATGAAAAAAGAAAACAAACAGAATATATTTTATGTTATGTAATTAAGAGTTTCATATACCCCTGATGGCCAGTACTCAAAAGTCTGAGTCTCACCAATCTCAGAATTTTTATGTAATATCTGATTATGTCCCAAAATTTGAGCAATCCACCGTGGAAACGCTCATTCATTAGAATATGTCGACAAAGCGCATCAGCGAATGAAAAAAAAAAATAATTCCCAAGATAAAATGAATGCTCTCAAACAACAGAATTTTAATATCTTGCGAAATGCATTTGTACGTCAGAGAAAGTGGAGTTTGGCTCGACAAGTCTACCTCGTTGTTCGCATAGCGTATGTTAAAAGAAAATGGTAGAGGTATAAATAAGAGTTACAAACCTGAACTTGATCGAGTTGTAGCTGAAGCTGCTGATTGAGTTGCTGTAGTTGATGAACCTGGTGAACTTGGTATGTATGTTGACGTTGCTTCTGCTGGTACTGCTGCTGGAGTCCAGCCATTAGGGTAACATGCTGCTGCTGTAGCTTACCACCTGTCATGCCAGACGTGGCTTTACGAACGTTTTTACCTTCCTTCTTAGATACAGGTTTGGCTTTAGGGCGGTCGCTTATTGCCGTGTTTTGGCTTACATCACTGCTCGCAGTGATTGGTTGGGAGGCAGTTGTAACAGTGGGAGGCGTAGAAATATTGGGTGGACTTGGGGTTGTCGTCGAAGTTGTATTCGAGGTGGTTACAGTAGTAGTAGAAGAGGTAACGGTAATAGAAGCAAGAGACAGAGATGGAGGAGTTGTGGGAAAAGGTGTTGCGCTAGGAATATTTTCCGTCGCCGAAGGGACCATGGGCAGTGGTTGTTGTGCCTGTTGCAAGCAGGAGCCCTGAACAGTGATTTGCTGGCCTTGTTCTGCGAGGTGAGCCATTTTTGCTGCAAGGCCAATACTATGTCCTTCGAGGTAAGAAAGGTGGCACGATATTGCCTTGTTGGTTTCCTGGTGAGCAAATAGGCCTCCCGACATACCACCGGAACCACAAACCAGCCCTGACAAAACAACAATGCAATTCATTGTATTGTCATACGTCAAACTAACCCAGCCTATGATACCTGTGCATTATAAGCATCAAGTATTCACAATTTTATTAGACAAAAATAAGCTCCATGATAAATCTCCACGATAAATAGGTAAA